>JACXGJ010000479.1:70521-123771 GCA_016801105.1 Esox niger
ACAGCTGCCACTGTCCTGACTCCCCTTCTTCCCGATTTCCCGATGTCTGTCCCTGTCCTTAACCATCTGGTTATGCCCCTCATCTAGGCTGGATTTGAATGGACGCTGGGATTAGCCCACATGCATTGAACTATTAAAACTTGGACTCTTAATATGTTCACCCGGCACAGCCAGAAGAGGACTGGTCACCCCTCGGAGCTTGGTTCCTCTCTAGGTTTCTTCCTAAATTTCGGCTCTCATAGGGAGTTTTTCCTAGCCACTGAAGTTCAACACTACTGTTGTTTGCTCCTTGGGGTTTAAGGTCGGGTGTTTTGTGAAAGCACTTTGCGACAACTGCTGATGTAAAAAGGGCTTTATAAAATAAATTTGATTGATTGATTGATTATACAGTGATGATTACATGTTCCCTTGAAGTTTTTTGAGAAATATATTTTATACCTGGATAAATATACTTTGATTTTATAGTCTTTCTACATGACATGCAAAAATACTTTGACAGTCAAAAAACACCACTGGGGTAAAAAAAAACACCACTTTTCCCATGTGCATTTCTTCATTACGGTCAGTTGAAAATTATGGGGTATTCCTGAATATATGGTCAAATGGCTTTTTTTTTTTACAGTTGTCTAGATATAGGGGGTGGGTTAAATGACCCACTGGCTCAACTTACCCCACTCTCCCCAATACATAATCTAAACTATATAGTAATGTTAGAATCATTTCAGTACATATTAATGCTGTTCAAATGTTTTATGAATTCATTTAAAATGCCATTTATACAGTGTCTTCAAAAAGCATTCAGATCCTTTCACTTTCCTCATATTTTGTTGTTAGAGACTTAATTTATAATAAATTAAAACAATTTTCCATCAGTCTACATACAACTACCCAATAATTACAAAGCAAAAACATGTTTTTTTGACTGCCAATTTATCGGAAATAAAAATCAGAATTATCTCATGTGCATAGTTTTTCTGACCCTTTGTTTAGTACTTTGTAACCCTAACCCTAACCCAAATTGATGTAGCTATTACTTTAAATTAAATCACAATTACAAAGGCAGCTTCATAGGTCAAATTAGGTTGATTGCCAATTAAATGTACACATTTATCACTTTGATATTTTAGTTATCAAAGTAATCTGAGGAAACAGAGGTCCAAAGAGGTCGAATAGTTGGTGCCCGCATTGCAAGTGCATCAGTCACATGAACTGTAAAATAAATAAATCCAGACAATATATGCTAATCTTGACCAAATTGCATTGGCAAAGAGTGGTTGCAAGTCGAACCTGACCAACAGCTAGATGGGCACTTAACAGGATAGTTCCTCAAGACTCTAAATCACCGCCTTGAAAAATTTTCACAGAATTGCATCAGCGTCTCTTTTGCCTAGTCTCATCACAAACGGTACACTGTGAGCTTCACAAACCTGGAATATACGGCAGGGCTACCATTCTGAAACCGCTTGTATCCAAGGCCAAAACAGAGAACTTGGTGAAAAGGGCAAAAATCATGGACACTTGACCAATGGAAAAAAGTACATTGATCTGATTCATGAGTAATCTTTTACTCTATTTCCTACATCTGGATGGTTTTATGTCTGGAAAAAGTTAGAACATGCCCTTCAGCCCACAATGTCTGCTGTCAACTGTTAAATGTGGGGGATCCATAATGGTATGGGCAGTCATCTTGTGGGAGTTATTGGGAGCGATAATCACTCTTGTTTGATCGTAAAATGAGTAAGGACTATGAGGTCGTTTTACAAGGAACAGATGCACCCTATAGTGCAAACACTGTTCCCTCATGATGATAATGTCATGATAATGTCCCCATAAACACTGCTAAACATATTCAAGATTTATTTCAATTTGTTTCAACACCAGGATGATGTCTTATACATTCCACAGCCTTTCAAATCACCATATCTGAAAATGTTAACTTCTTGAGTGCAGACTGTAGATTTTCACCTGCTTTATCCCTCAAATAACTAGGGGCTTTACTTCTGAATGTTGCAATAACCCACTACATATTTGCCATTGTATTTATTAGGTCCTTGATATGATTGTTGCACCCCAATAGAAACATTGAATAGGATTTGAAAACTGTACTGTTGTTGTGTTTGGAGAGTATTTTTTCCTGAAAATAAAAATGTTTCCTAGGGTTGGGCTCCATGCATGGATTGGATACAAGAACAATACAAACATATATGCATGCAATCTTTGTCCCTTGTTCTTTTTTCCTATGACTGATCAAGTGAATATTTTGGGTTGCCTGTCCAGTCATTATCTAGTCCCCCATGCTTTATTAGCTTTTCTTTACTTATTTCTTTGGGACCTCTTTGTGGAACTTATTTTCCCTCTATCTGCTATTAGAAAGTGTTTTTGGGGGGGAATATTGTAGCGAGTAGAGGTGCTGATGTATAGAACACAGTTGCCTGTCTTTGCTGAAAGCTTTTTTTCCTGGGGCTCTCTATTCATCACAAAGCCTTTGGTGGGAAGAGACATAAAGACAGGCCCTGACCCTGGTGTGAGCCCTTTGACCTTTTTAACCTTAGGGAACAAATTTCAGCAACTGTGCCATCACTATTCGTTGACTGCAAGTTTCTCACTGGAGAATGGCCGAAGCAGGACAACATGAATGGAGGGATATGGTGGGAAAATGTGGTAATTTATAGATGTAGGGAGTCTATTTCAAAAGACTCTATGCTGGATCAGCTGACAGGCATGGTCAGGGGTCATGTTTGGGCCTGATTTCTTGGCCATATTACTGTAACATCTGTGTGTTAAGAGACTTCGGGGACCAAAACATTTTGACCTTTGGGTAGTTGAATGTGAGAAAATCAAGGGTTACTATTGCAGGATTTAAATGACCAATGTTTGATTTTGCTTCCTAGAAAGGACTGTTTGTGTGCAAAAAATACTAATCACCTTAAGTCTTTTATGTACTTTAATTTAGCATCTTGAATGGTTTGAATAATTTGAGCTACACGTATGTGATTAAAGAACTTAATTTAACAATTTGTCTCATTATGATTTGGGTTACCAATCCAGGCATACAGAAAACCAACTTTTTACTGTTGTAGTTTGGCACCCATAGTGTCATCTACAAGTGGCCAAGTAAAGAGTATCAGAGAAACCTCAGCCTCAGGGCTAGTCATTAAATAAATTGGCCTCTGAAGACCTATAGCTGTGACACTGTCTGTGACAGCCTGCCACACATTTGACCCAGGGACAAGAGTCCAGTGCTGACCAGCTGTTCAATGAGCTTCTATCTCAGACCCTGGGAAGATGCTCCTAATTAGCCTCCCACACCCATAAACGTGTCCAGTAGGTCAGTCACTCCAGCCTCATTGATTGAACTGATGTTTTCTATGTCCATGTTTGACTTACCCCTCACATTAAGAATAATGATAGCTTAAACTTTGCCAAAAACTCCATGTAAAGTGCTTATCTGTTTTTTTTCCATGTCTATTGATTTGCATTGACTCCTTTTTGTGTCCACACAAATGATAAAAATGGGTGGACTTGGTGAAGTGACAAAGGAACAGACAAATGTATAAGATACCATATTATTTCTAGGTAACTATGATTGTCTATAAGGTGATACCAGCAATTTTAATAGATTTTGATGAAACTCACAAAATCAAGCTGAGCAAGTTCGTTATTGCAGTAAAACAGCATAAGATACATTTTAGAAGTGGTAAGAAAGTCAAAATACAGTGGCTATGAAAAGGTTTACAAACCCTTATTAAAATGCAACTTACAAATAATGTTAGGCCTTGTTAGCCATATTTAAGTAGATTTATAATTATCAATGCCTTAATTGCACACCACAGAATTAATACTTAATAGAACGATTGTTGCTTGGATGGGTCTTGATTTAGCAAACATGTATATTGCATTTTTATCCCATTCTTCTTTGTAGAGTTCAAGCTCATTCAAATTGCAAGAGGATCTTTTGTGCACAGCTGTCTTTAGTCAGTTTTCAGATTTTCTAAAATGTTGAGGTCCAGACTCTGACTGGGCTGTTTCAGGATTTTAAACTTCCCTTTCAAACCATTACTTGGTTTATTGCACACTGTGAAGACCATCGTTAAAAAGTGGAGGCAAGGTGGCAAGACCAGAACATCTCTTCAAAATGTGGGTGGCTAGAAAGAAGTTATTTCTTAAAAACATCCAAGCTTGTATATGTTTTGCAAAAGGACATTCAATCCCCTAAAACCATTTCTTACTTATGTAAACTAATGGTTTGACAATACATTTTTGGCCTCAATTCCAAAATATATGTTGGCACAAAGCCAACACATCTCATCACCCAAATTACACAGTACTTTCTGACAAGCTTGGTGGCGGCAGCATCAAGCTGTGGGATATCGGCTCTGATCAGGCTAGCGGACAATGAATTGTAAAGATATGGGACAATGAATGTCCTGGAACAGCCCAGTCTGAGCATGGACCTTTGGTTACCTCTGCAAAGTTAGAACAAATGATGTGAACAAATATGCATCAAAAGCATTGATAGGTAATTATATTTTTTTTAATCAAGAAATGATCCATTTATATTCCACTTGTTGGTTGTGAATGTTTGTTACAATATCTTATTATCTTATTAAGGTACTGTAGCTGTAATTGTTGACAACACAAGGGAAACCTACTGTTTCTACTGTTTCTAAAGAGCATATGATAATGATACACGATCCAGAAATAATTTAGTTGCAGAAACCTCGGGACAGCATTCAAGACAAACAATCAAGTAATAGTTCAATAGTGATTTTTTTTTACTATTAACTTAAGCTATGGTGTTCAATTTGGATTACAGAATCCAAATATTGTGACTTAAAAATATTTTGTTCTCGTTCTGTGGTGAGTGCCTGGAGTGAGTCTGGAGGAGGAGAAGGGGAAAGAAAATGGTTATCTTAACCATTTTGTTCTAATGGACAAACCCAGGAGGAAATGTCTTTAAGAAGAGAAAAAGCAAACTCAAAGAGGGAATTCCTATTGACACAATTTTACATTTAACTCTTTGTTAGGGTGTCTGTAGAAATAAGGACACAACTGTTGGTGACTGGACTAACCTTAGCAACGATGTACCGGGAGATAAAAGAAGGCGGCAGTAGCTGGTACTTTAAAGTGTCAGGGCCATTGTAGTCATGACTAGTTTATGATGCTGATGTCAAGCATCCCACTCAATGAGGCCTTTGTCCCAGGCTGAGACCAGGGCAGTGGGAAAACTGCCCACTCTTAGTCGGCAGGCCCATCCATCTTTCCGTGAGGTCTTGCCGTCCCCTTTGCACCAAAACTCTTGTGTATTAAAGATCTCTTGGGTTAATGTGCTGGAAAATTGGCTTGCATTTTTATTGGGGGAGGCCAGCTAAATGAAAGAAAAACAACTCAGGGAGGTCAGAAAAGGACGAGAAAAATATCTGGAGGAGTGATCTGGGAGGGCAGGCCCTCAATAACTTGTATCCTGTGACCTCGATAAAAGACAAACCCCTCTCTGCCTCACAAGATATGATATTGTACAATGGCAGAGTCCAGTTCCATCCATTCATCATTACAATCAAAACCAGCAGTGGTTACTGTAAAAGTACTGAAGTGGTCATGATTCTTATATGAGAAAGAACACAAGTAAATGTGAATGTTGAAACAACACAAGAAAGTGTAGATATTAAAAAGTCTACTCACCTTCATTCAATGAAGCTTTTGTTCATGTAATGGCTGAAATAAAGACAAATCATTTCAGTCAATTGTTCTCATTTAAGTCAACAAAGCACAATAATTTGACACTGGAAAAGGAGCCATGCACGATTCACTTAACACCAAAACTTGAATAAATGGGGGATTGCCACATATCTTTAAGCACTGAGTTGTAAATTACATGTTGAATGGATTTCAGTCACAGATTGTCATTTCTTATGAGACACGGTTATTGTCATGATTGAAGCTCTGTACTTTGATGCCAAATTACTGTGCTAGATGCTTTATTTGCACTTTACTATTTGTGTTAATAGGGGAATAAATGCCAACAAAAAGATCTATTTTCTCAAGGGGTCAAATAATGTAGCACATAAATTTGTAAATAGTATGTGGACACCCTACTAAACATTAAGTTCAAGTGTTTCAGCCACACCCATTGCTCACAGGTGCATAAAATCCAGCATATATCCATGAAATCCCTATAGACAAACATTGGTGGTACAGTGGGACATACTGAAGAGCTCAGTGACTTTAAATATGGCATTGTCATCGGATGCCACCTTTGCCACAAGTCAGTCTTTGGAATGTCTGCCCAACTAGATCTGCCCCGGTGAACTGTAAGTGCCATAATTGTGAGGATAAAGCGTCTTGGAGCAGCCACCAAATGGTAGATCACTAACTCAAGGAGTGGGGCCGCCACGTGCTGAAGCGTGTAGCACTTCAGCACTTATACTGGTTGCCAATTGCTTCACGAAATGGGTTTCTATGGCCAAGCAGCTGTACGCAAGGATCATGACAACATGCGCAATGCCAAGCACTGGCTGTAGTAGTGTAAAGTACGCTACCACTGGATTCTGGAGCAGAGGAAACACGTTCTCTGGAGTAATGAATCACGCTTCACTATCTGGCAGTCTGATGGACGAAGTGTGCCATATGCCAGGAGAATGTTACCAACCGAAATGAATAGTGCCTACTATAAAAAGTTTGGTGGAGGAGGAATATGAGCTGGGGCTATGTTTTAGGGTTTGGGCTAGGCCCCTTAGTTTCAGTGAAGGATCATCTTATGCTACAGGACACAAAGACATTTTAGACAATTTTTACATTTTATACAGTTCTACAGTTTGGGTAAGGCCCTTTCCTGTTCCATGATTGTGCCTCTGTGCAGAAAGCGGGGTTCATAAAGACATGGTTCAACAAGATTGGTGGGGAGGAACTCAAGAGGCCTGCTCAGGGGTCTGACTGCAACCCCATTGAACACCTTTGGGATGAATTGGAACAGCGTTTGAGAGCCTTGCCTTTTCGTCCAACATACCTGACCTCATAAATGTTTTTTTTGTGAATGGGCACATTTTGTCACTGGGACTCTTAAAAATCTTGTGCCTTCCCAGAAAAGTGGTGGCTGTTATCACGGCAAAGAAGGGGGATAACTCCAAATTAATGCAAATGGTTGGAATGGGATATCCAACAACCTCATATAGGTGTGGTGGTCAGGTGTCGAAATACTCTTGGCCATCTAGTGTATATGTTTGCAAGTGCAAGCCCTTGCATGCTGCATCACCATCTTACCAGTTCCCCATGGGAAAATGCTGTGGAAGGCGCTGGAATTTTCCGGTGGTAGCTAGCAGGCCCAGCCGTTACCCTGCACAGCTGATTCCAGGATCCTGTGAGGGTAGATATATTTTCCCTCTTCTTCTTCTTTTGTTCTGTCAATTAAAAAAAAAACAGGGCCTTCAAAACGTATGTTTGTTCCATGTGCCTCTCCCCATTACAATGGTGGAGGATGCAGAGGCACAACACCGGGCTGGAGTCAGAGGGAACAGCCATGTCTTTGGGTGTTTCCTTTCTTTCGAGTCCAGGCCCAAAAATGTTGGGGGCACCCTCCAGATCCATCGAGCTAACGCTGCCCTGGGCACTGGAAGGCGCTGGAAGGCTCTTCAGCCATGGCCGGGGAAACATGGTCACTCCAATGGCACTGAGTGGGAAATAACGTCCCCCTCTTCTGCAGTGGTTGTATCAACTCCGCAATAGCCTTACAGCTGACGGTTCATTAGAAATGAGTGCATACAGTGGGAACCTAGATGGCCTCTGCATGGGCTACCATATACACACACACACACACACACATACACACACACACACACTTGGCTAAAACACAATTGAGTAGAAAACTGTTCAATTTCTTTTGGTTTGCTATGTAAACAAAGTAGAGAAATTCCTACACTGTTCCTGGTTTATGGACGAAAATATCCTCAAATAAAAGCTGACAGTCTGCACTTCAACATCAAAGTCATTGTTTCCAATTTGTTGGAATTCAGAGCCGAAACAACAGAACTTGTTTCATTCTCCAAATTCATTGGTTGCACTGTAAAAACAACTACACCACTGCCCCAGTAGTTTTTCTCAGTATGTGGATATTTGTATATATTTTCCTTTTATTAGTGCTTCAAATGATTAGCTTTCTTCTAAAATGAATCTTCAGGGCACACTAACAAATGAGAATCCATGTCAATGTGACTCCCTAGATACCAAAATAATAATTTCAGATTTTGATTTCTCTAGACACCTAAAAGTGATGAATCATTTCATTCCCCAAAAGAAACTACATTTCAGATTTGTTTCAACTCATCAAAACCTTATAGTCTGTGCTTTATACATCCATGCAGTTGATTTTCAGATTTATTTTAGTGGAAGCAATATTATTGATGACAAATGTATTGCAGTATGTTATATTAATTGGGCCAAAACACATTTCTCATTATTACTTTCTTGCTCAAACTGTGAGTTGCTCAAACTCATCTGTTTCTGCAGACTTTTACATGGCCAAGTTTGATCTGGAGTATAATGCAATTGACAGAATATTTTGCATTGCATAACATTACTGGCCCCCAACATGAAATTTATCTTTATTTAGGCTGTTCATATTCAAAATCTACTTCCCTACAGTATTTATTTCAGATCTCATAAATGCTGATAATTTATGATCTACTCTGTAAGGATGCAGAGACGATTATAAAAGCATTTGTTTGGCAGAAAATTTGAAAAATAAAATGGTGGTGTAAAAATAAAACGGTACTGTAAACAGTAGTGTAGTGTCATAACTTGGTCATAAATCTGTCATAGCCAAGTCAGATGACATAATATTTCATGCTCTGTCATAACATGGTCACAGCACTGCAATGACACGTATTTAGAAATTATATGACACATATTGTGTTATTTTCTGGCTGGTTATGACACCTAAACATAACAAACAATTCTGTAACATCAATCTTCTTCTAAACATTATTTTTATATTATATTTCATTATAAATGCTATGTATTAATATAATTATGCATGAAGTCAGATATTTACCTTCCACAGTTCTTTCTTCCAGATGACTGGGATGTCAGCAGATGTAGATTTCAGGATCTGGACATGAGGTCCCCTTTGTGACTAATGACCAACAAATGGACATGTACAGTTAAATTATAGGCCTATCTGTTTCCTATGATTATAATCATAATGCATCTCCTGTGACTAATAGCGAACACAGACCAAACACGCCTACAATTCTGATAGATTTGGCAAAATCAGGTCTGTTACCATTAATAACTGGGATAAATTGCAAAAGAGTGAACACCTTTCACTGTTTTAGATTTCCAGATATGCAAGTTGATTTTGTTTTGAAAAAAAAACGACTTTAATATACTTTGAATAAAAAAATATATAATTATAGTATATCATTTCATGAATAAAATTCATAATTGACACACACACATATGAAAATGGCAAATAAATTAGAATGTCCCACACCTGTGGCTTTTTCAATTTTAATTAGTGTCTGTGTAAAAATGGTCAATGAGTTTGTTAGCTCTCACGTTCATGCACTGAGCAGGCTAGATACTGAGCCATGGGGAGCAGAAAAGAAGTGTCAAAAGACATGAGTAGCAATGTAATGAAACTTTATAAAGATGGAAACAGATATCAAAAGATATCCAAAGCCTTGCAAATGCCAGTCAGTACTATCCAATCACTCATTAAAAAGTGGAAAATTTGGGGATCTCTTAATACCAAGCCTAGGTCAGGTAGACTGAGAAAGATTTCAGACAAAACTGCTAGAAGAATTGTTCGGGATACAAAGAAAAACCCACAGGTAACCTCAGGAGACATACAGGAAAAAGACAGTATGGATGTTTCAAGTAGCACAATACGACAATACTTGAACAAAAATGAGCTGCATGCTTGAGTTGCCTGAAAGAAGCCTTTACTGCGCCAATGCCACAAAAAAAGCCTGGTTACAATATGCCCAACAATTACTTGACAACCCTCACAGCTTTTGGCTCACAAATTTCGAGTGACGAGACCAAAATACAGCTCTATGGTCACAACCATAAGCGCTATGTTTGGAGAGGGGTCAAAAAAGGCCTATAGTGAACAAAATAACATCCCCACTGTGAGGCATGGTGGTGGCTCATTGATGTTTTGGTGTTGTGTGAGCTCTAAAGGCACGGGGAATCTTGTGAAAATTGATGGCAAATGAATGCACCATGTTATCAGAAAATACTGGCAGACAATTTGCATTCTTCTGCACGAAAGGTGTGTATGAGATGCTCTTGGACTTTGCAGCATGACAGTTACCCAAAGCACAAGGCCAAGTTGACCCTCCAGCAGTTACAGCAGAAAAAGGTGAATGTTCTGGAGTGGCCATCACAGTCTCCTGACCTTAATATCAAAGAGCCACTCTGGGGAGATTTCAATTATGCGGTTAATGCAAGATGACTAAGGACAATGCATGACCTGGAGGCATTTTGCCAAGACAAATAGGCAGCTTAACAACCTGCAAGAAATCAGGGCTCATAGACAACTATTACAAAAGATTGCATGCTGTCATTGATGCTAAAGGGGGAAATACACAATATTAAGAACTAAGGTTATGCAGACTTTTGAACAAGGGTCTGTAATTACTTTTGCCATGTTTTGTTTTATGTTGATGCTATTCTGTTATGTTCTACTGTTGAATGTGAATCACATAAGACATTAAAGACATGTGTATTGCCAGCTCACTTATGTTTTCCTTACAAATGGTATGTATATTACCAATTCTCCAAGGTTATGCAAACTTTCAGCTCAAAAACATGGGCCTTTGGCCTACTATCAAAATCACTGGCTGATCTAAAAGAAGTTAATGCAGTTTGATGGACCTTTAAATTATGAAATTGTTCCCCTCATATAGGGTTCTAGTTAGACCCATACAGAGGAATGTCTTTGAATAACCCTATCTTGAACACTTTGCAAAACGTTATTTAAAGAAAGTTTCCACTGAGGGGACAAATCAAGGAACCCTAAGTTTTCTTACATATCAAAATAAAGCACAAGGCCTTGCACAATGTCTCCAAATCCTGGTCCTGGTGATTATAATTATTGATTCTGATAATCAATTTTACCTCAGTGAAGTGTATAAGTGCTAGGGTACAATTTGATTAAGGTTTATGAGTGCTATGACAAAAACGTACCCTCATTTATTAAACCAGGAAATTATTTTTAAAGCTCTTTTATTGACCAGTCTTAAACAAAGTAAACTACTTCCAGGTATTTTAGGGTTAATTCAATTTCTATTCCACCTGCAATCCAAGGACAGGTTTATTGACCAATCACAAGCTTAAAGTTTGTATAGAGTTGTATGGCAATTTCCTTTATTTCCAATTTGCCCATTTTGCTCCAGGCAGTAAGTAACTGAAGGTAAGCAGATAAGCTTGTGGTATTTCTCCCAAACATGATAATATAGTTTTCTTGTAGCAAGCAGTATTGTCCTTTTTAGGATATTCATACACGTTAACATATAGTCAGCTAAATACATAACGTAGCAAATGTACAACGTTATCTAAGCTATTTACAAGCAGAAATTACTAGCTAATTTAGCCCGTTAGCATATTCGAAAAATAAAAAGTTATAGAAAAGTTGACATTCTTGTTAGCTAGCCAAGTTAGCAAAGGTGGGCTTAGCCAACTTCCGTTGAAATTTTTGCGACCTCTGTGTTAGTTTCATGTCCATATGAACAGGCATTGATGAAGTTGTAATGGAGCAAAGTCTGTCACACAGTGGGAGGAGCGCGCCTTCGAAGTGTGTTGTTTGTGTAGGTGGGTTACAGGTAGTTAGGTAGTTATGACTTTGGGATCAAAAGAACAGAGAAAAAATAAAATTGCATGGAAACATTGAACTTATATTGAATTTATAAGTTATATGTTGTAAGTTAACAGCAAAGAGTAAGCTTTATTACAACGTGAAGCTAATTATGTTAACTAGAATGTATACATTGCAGCAAAAAAAAAAAAAAAGTTTGCTTGTGCAAAGAACTTCATAGGTTAATTGAAAGATAACATGGCTTACATTTTTTGATCTAAGAAGACAAAAACAATGCAAGCAAATACCTGCACCAGAGGCGGCAGAAGTATTGATTGGTATCAGGCCTTGTCCATAGACAGTTGCCCGGTTGAGGAAAGAGCTGTGCATTTTGTAATTTAGGTGAATTATTTGATTTAGTATAAATAATTTTGCAATGTTTAACACTCCTGACTCCCTATAGCATTTCCTGTTAACGGTAAGAAGTCAGATACTGTAATGGTTAGATTGATACTCACAAGACCTCTGTTTAGGTTTTTATTTTTATATACATATATACCCACACTTGTTATACCTTAACTTTAGAGAAAATGAGACCATGCTAGTCATGCAATTCATGTTAGTGTAGATTTTATATACACTGCTCAAAAATATTAAGGTAACACAAATCACACGTTGTGTCTCGGTGAAGGAGGAAATATATTAAAGATAACAATCTTTACTGTACATTGCGTAATTTGTTGAGAACAATTGAGGCACTTTTGTCTAACTTCATCTGTGGTGCAATCTTACTTTTAATAAATGTATTCATATTTATGAGACTTTGAATGGGATCATGTGCCTTTGTTATAATTTTATTTCTATAAGTGATTTTTTTTTTTTTTTTATTGATCTTTAGGGGTTGTTTTTTTCCATTGTTTCTCACATTCTAGGTTTTGGTATCTATACTTGCTTTGGTTTCATTTGTGCATTTGATCCGCCAGTTCCTTGTTTAGCGCATCTGTTTTTGCAGTGGCCATTCTCAGTTCCCTGTGAGGTATTGTTTTTCGTTCGCTAAACTACTGAGCCTTTGTTAGAGTTTTCCTATGAAAAACACCATAGTACATATATTTTGCCGTGTAAAATACTTTTGCCTTCTTGTTTTTGACGTGGCTAGGCTTTGTTATTTTGTACCTTAGACGTTTTTCCTGGATTTTCTGTTATCGACTGTGTTTCTGGATTTTTTACTAGGTCTTTTGCCAAGACCTTACTGGAACCGTTTTTTTTTTCTAAATAAATCCTCCAATGCTCTGGGTTTGGAACCGCAACCGTCTCCCTGACTCATCATAACAATATGGCAATGCAAGTTATCAAAGTGTACACTACCATACCTGTGAGTAGGGCTATTGTGTTGGAAAATATTTAGAAAGATTAAAACAAGAACAGTTTTTTAAATAAAACTACAACATTTTCTTTACTCAAGAATACTAGGCCTAAAAAGGCAACTGTTTTATGTATTTAAGGCATGAGGGTGCGAAGAGGGCAGGCAAACCATTGTACGTTAGAGCAGGGTTTCCATGTCCACTTATTTGAATAATTTTGGGCTTCGTTTTTCATTAATTCGCTTGGAAATAATGCCTTTTGCGGTTTGCGATTTTTGGAGGGGGCTTGTTTCCAAAACACACATGCTTTTTGGGGCTGGTGTATTGTTTTGACCCTGAGGCACACGAAAACAGACTTTATAATTAAATAAAAGCTGTAATGTCCCCATCTGCTGTCTAGCCCTGCTGTCTAATGCAGTGTTTCTCAACCCTGCTCATGAGGTACCAAGCCCTGCATGTTTTAGATCCCTCTCTGCCCAAACATAACTGATGTAGTTCATCAAGAGCTTGATAATGAGTGGATGATTTGAATCAGGTGTGTAAGAGCAGTGAGCATGCAGGGCGGGGTGCCTCCAGGAGCAGGGTTAAAAACACTGGTCTAATGTACGTCCTAGCTACTACCGGCTACTACTAGCTGTGATTGTTTCCCTTCCCCATATTAGTTCAGTGGCTAGAGGTGCATTCAATGTTTTGTTTGCAATCAACAGCAAATACATTTGTTGGCTTTGTATTCACCATCAATGTGTTCACAAACATTATGGAAATATATAGTACTTATTTAGTGGAAGAATGTTTGGCTTGAAATGCAGTTCTACATTCAAGAGAAAAATGGTTTTGTACGTTCATTAAAACGATTTTGAACTTCAACGTTGGTAGGCCGACTCAGCCCTATTTAAGTAGCCGGCTTTCTCAAACGAAAATAATACTAAGGCATTGTTTGTGTAAAACAGTGTTTTTTGGGCTTTGTCTGCAGCTCCAAGTTTATTTCATTTTGGGCTTCTCTTGATAGTCCTGGTTGCATGTTTCTCTTGCGATGTTTGGCAACACTGGGTGCTGTTTAGTTTAGGATATATCGTTTAGTCTTAGACAGTAGCCTACGGTCTTCAATAGAAATATAATGACACGTGCAAGTATCTGACCATAGAGACACAATACCAACTTTAAAGGTGCTTTATTAAGTTACTTCATAAACACTGCTTTTTTATTTCCTGAAAAGTTGTGATTTTGGTGATACAAGATATCCACATGACAGGGACATTATGCTTCGTATCTGGACAGATTAATATGCTGATGTTTAATTGGTGTTGTACGTGTGACTTGGTGTTGTACATGTTCCCTTAATATTTTTGAGCAGTGTTCTATAGAAAGTCATGAGCCATGACCCTCCTGTCACTTTACTTTGAATAGCAAGCACGTTTCTTTATATAGTACAATACATACATAGAAGCAATTCAGTGTGCTTTACAGTGAAAATAAAAATAATGCAATAGAATTAAAACAGTCAGATCCATCATCAACAGTCATAGGCACGTGAAAAGAGAAATATTTTTAGCCTGGATTTAAAAATGGACACATTTGTTGAACGTCTGGTAGTTTATTCCAGTTGTGTACAGCATAACTGCTAAACGCCACTTCTCCATGTTTAGTGTGGACTCTGGGCTATACTAGCTGACCTGAGTTCATGGATCTAAGAGCCCTGCTTGGTGTATATTCTTCAAACATATCAGAAATGTATTTGGATTTTAAACCATTCAGAGATTTATAAACTAGAAGCACCACTTTAGAGTCTATTCTGTAACTGACCGGAAGCCAATGCAAAGATATAAGAACCGAGTGATGTGCTCTGTCCTCTTGGTCCTGGTTAACATTCTATCAGCTTCATTCTGAATGAGCTGCAGCTGTTTTACAGTTTATTTGGGGAGTCCAGTTAAGAGGCCATTCTAGTAGTCAACCCTACTAGAGATTTAAGCATGGATGTGCTTCTCTTGGTCTTTTTGGGGCACCAGGCTTTTGGATATATTTCTCAGATGATAGAATGCTGTTTTGGTGACCGATTCGATATGACTGTTAAATGTGAGGTCTATCAGAACATCAAGTTTACGACTTGATCCTTGGTTTTAAGGGCCCGAGAATCCAGATCTCTATTAATACTTGTTCTTTTATTTTTGTTGCCAATCACAATAGTCTGTGTTTTATCTTGGTTTAATTGTAGACAATTCTGGTTCATCCAGATATTTATGTGCTCCATGCAGTGACACAGAGTATATTTAGCTGTTGCCATACAGTTCAAGAGCCATATATATTTGAGTATCATCTGCATATCTGTGGTAGTTAATGTTGTTGTTCTGTAGAATTTGGCCCAGAGGTAGCATATAGAGATTGAACTTAAGCGGTCAAAGAACTGATCCCTGTGGAACTCCACATGTCATAGCCACCCTATCAGATCCATGATTACCAATGGTGACAAAGTAACTCCGGCCATCTAGATAAGATCTGAACCAATCAAGGACTGTCCTGTAATGTCCTACCCAATTTTTATTCTATGATCTACAGTGTCAAAGGCTGCACTGAGATCTAGTAGAACTAGAACCGTTATTTTATCTGAATCAGTATTCAGACGTATATCATTTAAAACTTTAATCAGGGCCGTTTCAGTACTGTAGTGAGGTCGGAAGCCTGACTGAAACTTGACGTCACAAAATCGCTGAGTTGATTGAATACAACCTTCTCAATGATTTTTGCTATAAAAGGGAGATTTGAAACAGGGCTATAGTTGTTCATTATAGATCTCTCGCTGCTGTTTTTAGACATTTTGGGAAAATGCCTGATTGCAGGGAGCTATTAACTATTTGCTGCAGGTCTATTGTTATAAAACAAAAAAGAAATGTCTGATGGCAGAGTGTTGAGACAAAATGTAGAAGCTTTAAGATGTTGAACTGTTTCTTCTAGGGATTTTTTATGAATTTTAGTAATTTGCGACATAATAACCAAGTTATGTCTTGGTGATCGTATTGATGGCACAGTGTCCTTGGTAAATTCTGTAGTTCTGATTGTTCGTTGAATACTTTAAATGTTTTCACTAAAGAAACACGCCAATTCATTACATTTCACAGTGGACACGAGTTCTGATGCTATCTGCTTTATTGGGTTTGTAAGGTTTTTGACTATGACACATAGAATGCAGGTATTATTGATATTCTTGTTAATCATTCACGGTAAATGTTGCTGTCTGGCTCTGCGTAACTCATTGTTGAAGCTGCCAAGGCTTTTTATAGATGTCATAGTGAATTTGAAGTTTAGTTTTCCTCCACTTACGTTCTGCTTTCCTACATTCTCTTTTCAGTGAGCTTACCATCATGGTGGTTCTCGATGGTGTTTTCTGTTTGCTCATTACTGGTGCAACACGATCCATGACATTCTATATTTTGACATTAAAATTATTATTATAGAGTACATAAACTGACTCAACACTTATTGTTGGAGAGATAGCTATGGCTTCCATAAATTGAACATTGGTACAACATTGGTACTCTCATTAATGTACTGTTTCTTTACAGAAACAGAGTTTACTGGAACATTTGGGGTGATTATAAAATACACAGAAATGTTCAGACAGGGCCATGTCTTTAACAACGACAGAGGAAATATCAAGACCTTTTGAGATAACTAGATCTAGAATGTGGCATTGAGCGTGTATACACTCTTTCACATGCTGAGTGAGATCAAAAGTGTCAAGTAAAATAAAGTTAATTGTCCGTACTATTATCTATGTGGGTGTTAAAATCCCCTGTAATAATAAACAAGTAATCATCAACTGACAACAGAAAGTAGTTCAGCAAAATCAATAAAATGTACAGAGTATAGCGGAGGTCTGAAAATGGTTAAAAACAAAGTTTTAGGGCTACCCTTTAATGTAAAACAGAGGTATTCAAAAAAAAAATTTTAAAAGTTCTTTGCAATGGAATGCATCTTTGAATAAGGCACCCAGTCCTCTTCTACCATTTCGACTCGTATTCATATAGCCAAGTTTTTCGGTTGCTGTCTCGTTAAGGATAGTAGCACTACAATCTTCAGTTAGCCACTTTTCAGGTTGTAGGAAGTGGTGCTGCAGTCTTATGTGGAGGAAACTTAGAGGAGGAAAATTAGGATGGGTTGGAGTTACGCCATATGTTGCAGAAGTGTGAACACTTCAGAGACACTAAAGAAGTTACCCTCTTAAATGGAGAATTTGAGTAACAAGTAAACCAAAGACCCCATTCAGCTGATTAACAGTTTTCCTGATTTGTTGTAAGACATCTCTAGTTGCAAATCTGTATTGGAGCATGATTTGAATATGGGGAACGCAGCTCCTATTTGTCAGCATCCATATACACTAGAGAGAGAATATGAAGGGTGAGGTTACATATTTGTTGAGGAACAACATGGCTTAGCCCAGTAATATTTCCTGGAGTTCCCCCTTGTACCTAAACCTGAATGCACGTCCCGCCTGCACAGACTATCATTGCGTGAACTTCATTACGAGGCCTGATTATTTTCCCCTGCCTTGCATAGATGACTGTGTTCATAGAATTGGTTCTGCTGCTTTCAAGAGAAAGTTCGATTTGTTAAAAGGGTGTTGACAGATGCTAGGAAGACACCATGGGGTTTACATAAACCGTAGGTAACCCACTGTTATATACACTAGGTTTGAATCCAGCGGCTGTTGCCCAGGGTTTTGTGTGTGTGTGTGTGTGTGTGTTGTGTGTGTGTGTAGTTTGTGGTAGGCCGGGTGAGATGGATAGGGAAGTTCAGGGTCTTTTTGTATTGTTTCTTTGATTTGACAGAGCACTGATATTGCCCTACTTATAACCCTTTTACCTGCTGCCCTCTTTCCTTGTGTCTGTGTTATCTTGTTTTGTATGATTATTAATTCCCCAAAACCATGGGTACGTAAATTTGGTTTGCTGAGCTTCCTTGCATCTACGACCCCACAACTTTTTCCCACTCTGTGGGGCGTTTTCCAGCAGTGGGGTTTTGCGTTCCCTCCCCCGGGAGGCATTTGTAACAATCCTGTTTTTAATGATCATTCTTGATGTTTTGACAAGTTCATTCAAATTCACCTGTGGAAAATGTTATTAATTGCACATGACTTGGAGAGGCACACGCCATGTCACAGGTCCCACAGTTGACAGTGCATTTCAAAGACCTATCCATGAAGTTAAATTGTCAGGGACAGGATCGGGTTGAGGCACCAATCTGGGGAAGCATACCAACAAATGTATGCAGCAAAGATCCCCAAGTCAATATGGTCACCATCATTCCTAAATGGAAAATGTTTAGAACCACCGACACCTTTCCTATATCTATACACCCAGCCAAACTCAATTAGGGTGAAGGCCTTGGTCAGGGAGGTGAACAAGAACCTGATGGCCACTGACAGACCCGCAGAGTAACTGTGAAGTTCTGAGAACTTTCCAGAAGGACAACCAGTCCTCTGCAGCACTACGTCATTCTGGACTTCAGGGTAGAGTGACTCGATGGTAGAGTCATGATAAACCAGATTCTCTGTTCTAATAAAACCAAGATAGTTCTATCTGAGCTGAATGCAAAGTGTCACATCTGGAGCAAATCAGGCATCATTCCTTATTTGGTAAATGTCTTCCCTACAGTGAAACATGGAGGTGGCAACAAATAAAATGAGGAAGCTTTTTGGCAGAAGGGACTGGAAGATTGGACAGGAGTGAGGGAAAGATGAACGGAGCAAAATAAAAAAGGATCCTTGATGAACACCTGCAGAGCACTAAGGACCTCAAGCTGGATTGAGTGTTCTCGTTCCAAAAAGGCAACAACCCTAAGCACACAGCCAAGACAACTAAGGAGTGGCTTCTGGACAATTGTGTAAAGGTCCTTTAGTGTCTCAGCCAAAGGCTGGACTTGAACCTGAATAAACATCTTTGATGAGACCTGTACATTGCTGTGCCATTTTGTCATTTTTGTCAACATTCAACCATGAAGAGCTTGAGAGAATCTGCAAAGAAGAATGGGGAAAAAACTCCCAAAATACAGGTGCATCAAACTTGTAGCATTATACAGTGGGGCAAAAAAGTATTTAGTCAGCCACAGAGTTCTCCCATTTAGAAAGGCCTGTAATTTTCATCATGGGTACACACCAACTATGAGAGACAAAATTTGAAAAATAAATCCAGAGATTCAAATTGGTAAATTCCTCGGTATAATAAATATTTGGTCACCTACAAACAAGCAATAGTTCTGGCTCTTACAGACCTGTAACTTCTTCTTTAAGAGGCCCCTATGTCCTCCACTCGTTACCACTCGTTGAACTTGTTATCAGTATAAAAGACACCTGTCCACAACCTCAAACAGTCACACTCCAAACTCCACTATGGCCAAGACCAAAGAGCTGTCAAAGGACACCAGAAACAAAATTGTAGACCTGCACCAGGCTGGGAAGAATGAATCTGCAATAGGTAAGCAGCTTGGTGTGAAGAAATCAACTGTGGGAGCAATTATAAGAAAATGGAAGACATACAAGACCACCGATAATCTCCCTCGATCCGGGGCTCCACGCAAGATCTCACCCCGTGGGGTCAAAATGATCACAAGAACGGCGAGCAAAAATCCTAGACCCACACGGGGGGACCTAGTGAATGACCTGCAGAGAGCTGGGACCAAAGTAACAAAGGCTACCATCAGTAACACGCCGCCAGGGACTCAAATCCTGCAGTGCCAGACGTGTCCCCCTGCCCGTCTGAGGTTTGCTAGAGAGCATTTGGATGATCCAGAAGAGGACTGGGAGAATGTCATATGGTCAGATAAAACCAAAATAAAACTTTTGGTAAAAACTCAACTTGTCGTGTTTGGAGTAGAAAGAATGCTGAGTTGCATCCAAAGAACACCACACCTACTGCAAAGCATGGGGGTGGAAACATCATGCTTTGGGGCTGTTTTTCTGCAAAGGGACCAGGACGACTGATCCCTGTAAAGGAAAGAACGAATGGGGCCTGGTGTCATGAGATTTCGAGTGAAAACCTCCTTCCATCAGCGATGGCATTGAAGATGAAACGTGGCTGGGTCTTTCAGCATGATAATGATCCCAAACACATCACCCGGGCAATGAAGGAGTGGCTTTGTAAGAAGCATTTCAAGGTCATGGAGTAGCCTAGCCAGTCACCAGATCTCAACCCCATAGAAAATCTGTGGAGGGAGTTGAAAGTCCGTGTTGCCCAGCGACAGCCCCAAAACATCACTGCTCTAGAGGAGATCTGCATGGAGGAATGGGCCAAAATACCAGCAACAGTGTGTGAAAACCTTGTGAAGACTTACAGAAAACGTTTGACCTCTGTCATTGCCAACAAAGGGTATATAACAAAATATTGAGATGAACTTTTGTTATTGACCAAATAATTATTTTCCAGCATAATTACCAATAAATTCATTAAAAATCCTACAGTGTGATTTTCTGGGATTTTCAAATTTTGTCTCTCATAGTTGAAGTGTACCTATGATGACAATTACAGGCCTCTCTCAGCTTTTCAAATGGGAGAACTTGCACAATTCGTGGATGACTAAATACTTTTTTGCCCCACTGTACCAAAGAACACTCAAGGTTGTAATCAATGCCAAAGGTTCTAGAGTTCTGAGTTCAGTGGTTTGAATACTTAAGCAAATGTGATATTTCTGGTGGGCTTTATACATAAAATGTCTACCAACCTGTTTCTGCTTGGTTATTATTGGGTATTGGTTAATACATTTTAGAATAAGGACGTAACATAACACATTTTGGAAAATTTTGAAGGGAATTTCCGAATACACTGTACAGTATATATTAACACACATAATCAACATATTACACATCCAGCCCAAAATTGGGAATTTAGTAAAAAAATTAACAGGTAGGCCGATTGAGAACAGATTCTCATTTGGAATGGCAACCTGGCCAAGACAGTGCAGATGTGCAGGACAACATACAATTACACAGAGTACACATTATACAAAATGAGGTGGAGTTTGAATGAAATACAAATGCCGTACAGAGTCTATATACAGTTAGAGGAAAAGTGTTAAGACAATACCAGAGAGCACTATACAGTTTGCAATGTGAAGCATGTTTTGCGAGGTAGGTCGATTACTGTGCAAAGGTGGAGTGGCAAAGAATATAAATAGCATAACCCTAGGGCATACCTGTACAAATGGTATAGTGCAAAGAAGTGAAAATATTAGGCAAATGTTGCTGATAAGTGCAAATCTGCCATGGGACATGATGGAGATAATAAGGGCTACTATGTGCTGGATCGATGTGCACATGATGGAGGAGAGTTAACATGTACAATGAACGGTCAGTAGCTCAGACAGACATTTTTAAGGGGAATGAGGGTCTCCTGTTTCCCTCACTTTTTGAAATTTGTTCCAGTCATTGGCAGCTGAGAACTGGAAGGAGTTGCGGTCGAAGGTAGTGAGGGCTTTTGGGATGACCAGAGAGATGTATCTGCTTGAGCGGAGGCCACGGGTTGGTAAAGCAAAGTTTTAAATGCATTTTTGGTTTATTGCAAATGTTGCAGACTTAGTCTTTAATAATAAAACACAAACATTTTACTGAGGTAAAAACATCTACAAAATGTAAAACAAGGAAAACGAAATATTTCCCTGCAATACGAGAGACTAGAGGAAGTGTTTGCAGTTATTGGGCTCAGCCAATTATAAGTGTGTAAGTGTTATAGGTTTATAACGGGTACAAAACTTTGCTCATTAAAGAAAGTATACAAACTTTGTTTTGTTCAATCAAGTTCACTCTATTTAATATTAGGTTTTGGTTGACGATCTGAAAATATGTATTTACAAAGAATTGCAAGACAAAGAGAAAATCAGTTAATATAAAAAACATTTGCAGAACTGTATGTTTACAGTGGGGGGAACATGTATTTGATACACTGCTGATTTTGCAGGTTTTCCTACTTACAAAGCATGTAGAGATCTGTAATTGTGAGAGACGGAATCTAAAACAGAAATCCAGAAAATAACATTGTATGATTTTTAAATAATCAATTTGCATTTGCAAGTATTTGATCACCTACCAACCAGTAAGAATTCTGGCTCTCACAGACCTGTTAGATTCTCTTTAAGAAGCACTCCTGTTCTCCACTCATTACCTGTATTAACTGCAACTGTTTGAACTCGTTACCAGTATAAAAGACACCTGTCCACACACGCATCCAAACCGACTCCAACCTCTCCACAATGGCCAAGAGCAGAGAGCTGTGTAAGGACATCCGGGTTAAAATTGCAGACCTGCACAAGGCTCAGGTAGGCTACAGGACAGTAGGCATGCATCTTGGTGAGAAGGCAACAAATGTTGGCACAATTATTAGAAAATGGAAGAAGTTCAAGATTACGGTCAGTCTCCCTCGGTCTGGGGCTCCATGCAAGATCTCACCTCGTGGGGCATCTATGATCATGAGGAAGGTGAGGGACCAGGCCCAGAACTTCACGGTAGGACCTGGTCAATGACCTGAAGAGAGCTGGGACCACATTCTCAAAGAAAACCATTATTAACACACTACGCCGTCATGGATTAAAATCCTGCAGGACACACAAGGTCCCCCTGCTCAAGCCAGCGCATGTCCAGGCCCATCTGAGGTTTGCCAATGACCATCTGGATGATCCAGAGGAGGAATGGGAGAAGGTCATGATGAGACTAAAATAGAGCTTTTTGGTCTAAACTCCACTCGCCGTGTTTGGAGTAAGAAGAAGGATTAGTACAACCCCAAGAACACCATCCCAACCGTGAAGCATGTAGGTGGAAACATTCTTTGGGGATGCTTTTCTGCAAAGGGGACAGGACGACTGCACCGTATTGAGGGGAGGATGGATGGGGCCATGTATTGTGAGATCTTGGCCAACAACCTGCTTCCCTCAGTAAGAGCATTGAAGATGGGTCGTGGCCGGGTCTTCCAGCATGAGAGCGACCCGAAACACACAGCCAGGGCAATTAAGGAGTGGCTTTGTAAGATGCATCTCAAGGTCCTGGAGTGGCCTAGCCAGTCTCCAAACCTGAACCCAATAGAAAATCTTTAGAGGGCGCTGAAAGTCTTTATTGCCCAGCGACAGCCCCGAAACCTGGAGGATATGGAGAAGGTCTGTATAGAGGAGTGGGCCAAAATCCCTGCTGCAGTGTGTGCAAACCTGGTCAAGAACTACAGGAAACATATAATCTCTGTAATTGCAAACAATGGTTTCTGTACCAAATATTAAGTTCTGCTTTTCTGATGTATCAAATACTTATGTCATGCAATAAAATGCAAATTAATTATAAAAAAACCACACAATGTGATTTCTGTTTTAGATTCCATCTCACAGTTGAAGTGTACCTATGATAAAAAAAAATCAGCAGTGTATCAAATACTTTTTCTCTGCACTGTATGTGTGATGGTATTGCCTGTTGCGGGGTAATTCTGTTGATAACTATCCTATTCAGTGACCAAAAGAGTAAGCATGAAGGGACTGAACCTGTTTTTTTCTTCTGTCCTGTTTTTCTCTGCAGAAACTCAACAGCTTTAGTCAAATCTCTCCCAGCCCAGACCGCTCACATTGATGATAAATGTCTGAAACTGACTCTTCAAAAGCAAAAAACGTTGGTATTCAGGTCCTCTGCCAGTGCATCCAATGCAATGGCAGTCGAGCCCACACACATTATTGACAGTTTACTGGCACCAGTTTGCACAAAATCCAAGTAAAATTAGAGTCACCAGAATGTGGTGTAATTAATATTTGCAGATGTCTGACTGCATTCTATGCGTCCTCTGATTTCCAATTACACTGTTTTATTAATCAGACTTTACTAGTCATGAGCTAGTGCAATATCTTCATTTCCATCCCTGCAGCCTGTCACATTTTGGGGTAAGACGGACGCCAGACGCAGAGCTAATGGACAAAGTTGATAGATGTAATAACAAAAACTAGGGCAGATGAGAAAACAACAAAACAGTAGGAATATGGCAAGCAAGCTGGAACACATACACAGAGAGACTCTGTGACTTGACAAAGGGCTAAACAGAATTGGGCATACTAAATAGGGTACTAACAAGGGCTAATAAACAGATGAAAACAATCAGAAAAATGAAACAGGCAAAATGTTAGAACAAAAGCCACATCCAAACAGAACTAAACAGAACCTCACTCAGTCCTCCAGAGTATATCTGCAAAAACTACAGCAACAAATAGTTGTTGTTTTAGCTTGATCTTAAAAATTGTTAGGGAAATACAACCTTTAATAAATTAGCATTATTTTTACAACACAACTGTTGTTGTTAGGTACAACAGTTAGCATCCTAGAAATTATTTGGACCCAAATCTTACATATTTATATGCACACATACACATTAGAAACGGAAATAGTAATCCATAACATTGTGTTTATAAATATGGTTTAAATATGAGATGACCCACACGTCAAACTCCCATAGCCATCTAGCAACATGTGGAAGGTAATAAAACAAAACAAAATGATGCACAAGGTTACTGACCTCCGTCAGTTAGGCAATGACTATAAGAGAAGTAAACACTCCAATCTGCACTGCTACAAAATTGCCTGGGCCACAGTGTTTTTAATGCCACACAAAGTGAGAAAGATGGTATGACAGTTTAAAACATTTTCCCAGGAAAACAGGTTTTGCTTATCTTTGAGTCACCAAGTGTAGATGTCACCTCCATGCCAAGTTATTTGGATGTCTTAGTAGAAAATGCCTCTACACTCATCAACACATAAACATTACCATCTGGAGTTTGCTAAACATCATTTGAACTTTGATTGGAAACAGGTTCCAGAGGTCAGATCAGACGTGCATAGCTTTTTGGCTGCAAACAGCAGAGGTGAATTCGGTGTTAAAAAAGGGTTGGTCATTCAGGAAAAAAAGTCCCCACTGTGATGGATGGTGGTTGATATATGATGTTGTTGAGCTGTTTTGCTTCCAAACTCCCTGGGAACCTTGTTAAGATACATAGCATGAATCAGGCTGCCTCTGCCAGGAGGCGAAAACTGGGTCGTCTTCACTGGAAATAGTTTATATTGTCAGATGTCTTGTCACTGTGCTATGTTTTTACATACATTTACATGGATTTAAATACATTTCCCATTTGAAAAATTATGTATTGTGAATTTACTAATAACACAAAATGAACAATGACTTTATTATTTGAATGTCAAAGTGCAGTCTAACATTTTGATAATCAATGAAAAAGGAAAAAGCGCCACACTTGCTCACCCTTATAAAATCAATACTTAATTTAAAGAATTGTTAAGATTTTTGCCTGGTATGGCTTCGCTCATACCTGGTTAACTTCTCTTTTTTCCATATGACCTAATAATTTAAATCATATTCACGTTGAAAGTTCATCTTGTGACCATAATGTTTTACAAAAGCATTTTGTAAATGTTTTGTGCTCTGTGAAACCTGGTTGCATAGTGTAGATTTACCCTTGCATAGAAATATCTATTCCATGCTATACATTTCCTGCTCTGTTTAAATAAATGTCACAAGAATACAATACATGTGACATGCATTCAAAGGTATATAAATAGTGTTGGGTTGAAAAGTGATACTTGTATATGTATAGGTTTGAAAGAGAAAAAGAGGAGCATCTCCTTTGGGATATTAGGCATCTGAAATGTCTCTACCCCGTATGGGTCCTGCTTATGTACAGAAAAAACCCAATCATTTATAACATCATGAAAGTTAACAGAGCATGGCATGGTATTTAGCTTTATGTTTATTTGTGTTATTAATGTGAGTTTTAGAGCATGACTTCTCACTGTAGGTCAGATTGGCAGGTGTTGTGCTGTTCCATATATCCTGTCATCTTCAGAAGAAATGTAGGCCTAACAGGATATATTATGACATTGGCCTTTTAGATAGTCATTAATTTTGTACAATATGCTTTTCTTTCATAAATGTTAAAGCCATCCTAAAAACACCTATACATTTGAATGAACTGTAATCAGGATCTTAAGGTAAGCAAGAGCCGTGTTTGATCTTATGAAAAGGTAGTGGTTTAGGTCTTAGAATATCTTAAACACTAACATGAGAGGTGGAAGAAGATAAAGTAATTCGAGCAGAGCTTATTCATTCGTTGTACATTTTATGGGACCATAGATTAACCTGTTTTAACATTATAGAGAGGCCATCTGATTTACCAGCCAGTTAGAGAGATGCATGTGCCTGCCATGGCAAAGAAAGGATACTAATGTTATTTATGACAGATCACCATTTTAGAGATTGGTTAAACATGTGCTCCACAATAAAACTATCACTGGTTGGCATCTGAGAAGAGTTTCACACTTACCCATTAATAACATTGTAGTACAATTTTTTGGGATGTGTGTAACCTCTTGTTTAACAAATGCTACCAGTGTTCGATCAATAGCACATTGTAATTTTTTAAAAAATTATTGTGTAATTGTGTCTGAGACATGTTAAAACATCCTAGAGATATACAGTGGATATTTAAAGTCTGCACACCCCTGTTAAAATGCCATATGTTTGACAAATTGACAAAGATAAATCATGTCAGAACCTTTTCCACAATTAATGTGACCTATAATGTGAACAATTTAATTGAAAAACAAACTAAAATCTTCGAGGGGGAAAAATAAAAACCTCACAATAACCTGTTTGCATTTTGTGGATGCACCTTTTGATTTTATTACAGCATTATTACAGTCTATTAGTTTGGCACATCTTGACATATATAATGTCTGCCTAATATGTTTTACAAAAGCACTCCAAATCTGTCAGATTGCGAGGAAATCTCCTATGCACAGCCCTGTTCAGATCACCCCACAGATCAATTGGATTTCAGTTCTGGGCTCTGAATGGGCAATTCCAAAATGTTAATCTTCTTCTGGTGAAGCTGTGCTTTTGTGGATTTGGATTTGTGCTTCGGGTCACTGTAGTGCTGAAAGGTGAACCTCATCTTCAGCTTTCTAACTGACGCCTGAAGGCTTTGTGCCATAACTGCCTGGTATTTGGATCTGTTCATAATTCCCTCCACCTTGACTAAGGCCCTGGTTCCAGTTGAAGAAAAACAGCCCCAAAGCATGATGCTGCCACCACCATGCTTCACTGTGGGTATGGTGTTCTTTGGGTGATGTGCAGAGTTGTTTTTGCACCAAAGATACCTGACCAGTTTTCTTCTCATTTTTCATAGATTTTAGAAGCATGTCCTGATCTTGGTAATGTCTCTGTTGTGCAATTTTTACTCCACTTGATGATGACTGTCTTCACTGTGTTCCATGGTATGTCTAATGCTTTGGAAATTATTTTATACCCTTTTCCTGACTGATATCTTGCAACAATGAGATCCCTCTGATAATTTGGAAGCTCCCTGCCAAACATGGCTTTTGCTCTGAGATGCAACTTAGAAAATGTCAGGAATATCCTTCTAGAACAGCTGAAATGTATTTGTGATTAATCAGAATCACTTTAAATGATGGCGGGTGTGTAATGAGTTTGAATGTGATTGGTTAATTCTGAACACAGCCACATCCCCAGTTATAAGCGGGTGTGCACACTTATGCAACCAGGTTATTATTTTTCATTTTTCCCCCTTGAAGATTTCAGTTTGTTTCTCAGTTGAATGGTTCACATTATAGGTCACATTAAGTGGGAAAAAAACTGACATGATATATTTTTGTCTCATTCATTAACATCACAAAAACCTGGCATTCTAACAGTGGTGAGTAGAGTTTTTATATCCACTGTACATAATATAAAAAATATACCTTCCACAACGACTGCTGCTTTTGCAATATGTATGACTAAAAGTGTTTCATTCTTATTATAGAAGTGAAAATGTTCCTGTAAGCTGTCTGCTGTAAAGCATCACAATCCAGATCTGTAAACCATTTGACCTCATCATTAAGGACAGCAGAACGTTTTCACAGCCAACAGTCCCATCTGTACAGCTCCACAATGAATATGCATGGAGTCAAATATGATATACCCTGGGCCATTAATAATCTTGTCATTTGATTTGAGAGCTCAGTGTTTTTCTCATCCAGCCTTTTTATTCTACCAACCCCCTACCCCAGCATCACCAAATGCTAAAGCTTGAATCCGAGTATACAAAGAGAAGGTATTATATTGTGGAACTAGACAAACTGAAAATAACAAAATAGGCTTTGCTTTATTCTTTTTTATATTTAACGGTTTGATTTTAAGCAATGTTCTTTCTGGAACATGCACAAATGAATCTGGTTTGGGTGTCAAGAGGCCTAGAGAGATACCAGTATGTTGGGGTGTCAGTGTGTGCAAACTGACCTTGAATAGTGAGCCACAATCAGGGTGAGATGGTGGGGGGTAAGACGACTGACGCAAGGTAGCATTTGCAATTGGGGGGTTTGGTTTCAGGCTCACCAGTCATCAATCATCCAGGGCCTATTCTGTTCTTTGACAGCTCACTACAAGGCTTGACATTTAACACTCACGACCCTGGACCAGGCTATGCTGATGCCCAGGGACTTCAGAAACACAAACATTTAATAGAATGACACTTTCGTCTCTTTGGTAAGTGGTAGAGCTGAAGCAAAACAGATAGAAATTAATAATTCCCATCTGCAATAGAGTTTAGTAGGGAAAATACTGCTAAATGCCTCACACAGTGTCCTCTAACCCCTCGCCTTTTACTCTCTGACACAAAAAATGCAAAATGGTACAGCCAAGATGCTTTGAGGCATATTAGAATACAGGAAAATATGTATGTTTTTGTGTTTGCTGAAAAGGCTGTTTTGCATAGGTCTAGATTGGACTATGAACTTTTAACACGATTGCTAAGGGAAAGTGTAACCTACCAAAATTAACATTACATCACACAGAATTATTGATTTTGTGAACTATAAATAAGGACATAGTTGATATTCTCTAGTAATGGCCATATCCGGGGAATTAAAATTCATTGTAAATCATTCCTCTGTAACTCGTGATTTTCCTACTGATTAAACTGCCATTGTATTGAATAGCAAATTAAGATTAGAGTTGATATAAACCATTGCCTTTATGTCCTCTGGTTGGGTTTAAATATGGCAATTGTTAATTCATCCCCAGTGGGAATGAGTTCATGTTTACCAGACCACAGTTGGTTTTATCTTGTTTTTAGGTCAGTAGGTTGATTTAATAGCACACTAATATTATGAGAGATAAGTCAGGTCATGTCTGATTTCCAGTTACTGGAGTGATGCCCTGTGTGAAATCAGCTGTAATCCAATATGAGAAAAGACTTGTGTCAAGAAGCAATTTGATAAGTCAATTTGACACAGCATCTCCTTCCCCCAACCAAAATGTTAAACATGGTTAATCATGCACCTGATTAACTGTATTAGAATTGTGATCTGTCAGATTCAACTGCTACTGCAACCTGCAACTGTTTTGGTCGCAGCTAACGTTCATATCAATTAACGAAATTGGGCAACCTTTCAGTCTTCACAGGACTTACATGTATTGAATGGAATCCTTCTCTTAGAGGGCCATCACTTTGGCCTAGATAGGCACCTTATTTCAAAGTTACAAGTAGTTAGCATGCAACATATTATATATTTTAACATAGTTTATATCTTCATTTATATTGCATCTGGAGTATGGAGAAAAAAATTATGCTCAAAACAATCTGGTTCAGTCTAGCTGGACAGATGTATAGTCATTCCTTCTGTGTGATGTCAACTTTTCTGAGAAAGATTCATCAGATCATGGCCATCCCTGAGCCTCTGCACACTCTGCTAGCAACACCATATGGCTGGGTCTTAAACCCACGGGTAGAGGCTTAATGACGGAGTTGAATGAACATGCCCAGAGATGTTGGGGGAAGGGGTAAAAAACACTCATCAAGGCCTGCAAAGGCTGTGCGAGGTCAGCTGTTGGCAAGAGGCAGGGGGTGTTTGAGTCAGACGTCTGTCCAAAAAATTTGGCAGGTGACCGTTTCTAGACATCTAATTTGGAAGTCAGTCTTTTATATCACTACATGACTAAATTAGTATGTTAGTATTGTAACATCTGCAATATTCGTAGATCTATAACACAATTTACTCTTACCTACTTCAAAAGGTGTGTTTAGAAAATCCTGGTTTGTAATGTTGTTTCTTTAATGTCTTGATAAACCCCCAAATTGCCTACAGTCAGTGAAAAAGTCATATCCAGAATAAATACACCAAAGACCCAATCCCCCAACACAGCTGCTTGTGTGGGATCCTGAGATGAGCAAACATGGGTAAATAAGGAAAAGCCCTCAAATGATGAATGTTTACTGAGGCTGATGAAATTTTGATGGTCATCATAAGCAGAAGCAGTACAAGGAGGGGTGGATGTGGGGTCATGGGAGGGAACCAACCCATTCTCAATAGTTTGGAGCAGTGGCAATCTGACTCAGATTGAAGGCTAAAATGTTTCTATAATAATAATGCCACTACTACACGTCTAAACGATCACACAATCCCAGCAAGCAACATGCCAGTGGCTCACCGGCAGCCCACTAGCTTTCTGCCACTGTGGCCAGTGAGCGTTTCTGCAAAACGAATGGCTGCTTTCATTACAATGTCTTCTAACAATACCTTGATCAGCGGCTCACCAGCGGCTAGCGGCTTTTATGCACTAAACCCAGCCTCACGCCCCCATATTAGGTTTTATTCATAATAATCCTTTATAATTTGGGTTATATCACAATACCATAAAACATATCACATTACAACATATCACAATACAAAATAAATTGTATCACAATTTATTTAAACTAATGCAAGATGCATAGAAAAAACATGCATTTATACAGTAAGCATACAAAAAATCTAGAAAACAAATATTGAAAAATCACACTATTTCAATGTGAAAAATTACAAAATAAACAAGGGGCTAGAAACCAAGCATTGTGGTGTTATTCTGCGTAATTATATTTTTATGACATGGCACCTGACAAACTACCTAGTTAGGGTTATGAGTGTAAGCAAAAACATTGCTAGACATAATATAATAATAAAACAAACTGTACATAACTGTACATTAACAGCTATAAAAACAAATCAAGAGTACTGTAAACTCGCAGCAATCTGGGTGGTATTATTGAACATTTAGATATGGAAAGTATGGCAGTAATATAGATACATAAATGTTACCTAGCAGCAATCGATAGAGGTATTGACTATTATTGATACATCAGTGCAATAAGCTTATGAATAGTGGCATATTAAGAACATTCACACACAGCTTTAAATATATGAGGATAATTTGATCATACACATAGCAGCTGTTAAAAAGAGTACCATAGATAAGCGTCAATATTGGTTGCGCTGGAGTTGTCAGTCATTCACGGCAGGTCCCCTGTACTGCTGCAATGCCTTCGCCCACCTGCACGGTCTGCTGCCCCTTTCAGATATCTGGTGACCTGGTTCTGGACAGCCTGGTCAGTGGCATCCTGGGAGGAAGGATTCTTAATTATGGCTCCTGTAATACAATAATCTGATAGGACTTGAAGTGTCTGACATGATTTAGAAAGAAATTCATTATAAATTAACCACAAAAATCTAATAGCCAAAATAACTTACTTTGAAGAATATTCCTGAGGAAAACGTCCTTAAAGCTGGCCTTGTTCCCTGCTCCAGTCCAGGTGATCAAGAGGGCGAGGGCATTTGTAATGATACACGGTAGCATCTGCCACACGTTGTACTTCAGCTCCCTGCCAGCCTTAACAGCCAAACTTCGAACCTACAGACAGAAGAATAAAATATTTTTTACTTGACAGCTCATGTCTAATGTTTCTAATCACTATATAACATCTAAATTTGTTAGATTTTTTTTTTTAATTAAAAGAAAACTGCCTACTATAAATCTGTCCTGACCGTCTGTGTCTTGCCTCAGCTGTGATAGTCAAACTGCTGTGAGTCTTCCAGGTTGTCCTGTATTCCCTGAACATTGGGGAACCACAACTTCCCCACCGAGCCATTTGCTTGGACATGGGCGAGCACTGTGGCCATCTTGTTTGACAGCTCGTGCAGTTCTTCCCTCATTTTGCCCATGTGGTGCAAATGAAGTGAATGGGAGGGATCTACAAAAAAGCAGTCAATCACAGTCACGTACCACTGACAAATTGCATGACATTAAAGACAAATGAAATGTATATAGTTAAACATTCTCTGCAGTCAGACATTCATTGGATACTAAAAAGCACAATAAAAGGTCAATAGTTTAGTGAACTAAACATAACTAACTGCTTTATACATGTAATTTCAGAAAAGCTGTAGAGTACTGCATTTTAGTAAAGGGCACACATTCAGACAAACACAGATTTGTATTTTTTGAGGACAAGATGCTAGCATAACTACAGTCTTGTGTTTACCTGATTGTAGAACCAGCTGTGCCCTCAGCTTGACATTGTCATCATTCAGCCGTTTGATCTTCTCCAAATGTTCTGAAAGTAAAGACAGACAGTTAATTATTCAGTCCCAAGTATCTGGTTATTTTACACTACTCGGAGTCAATAAATCACAGTGTTCATTCTTACCTTTATGTACAGAGCAAAAATGTTGCCAAACTCTCTCTGCCTTCTTGCCCTTTAAAATATATATTTTTTAATGCAACATGATTTAGTAACATAAGTTAAGCATCTGGGTTAAGTGAACCCACAAATACCTATGTAGAAGTCCTCCACATGGTGCCGTGGAGTACTGTGCTTGCTCCATCCTAAAAATAAACATAATAGTTGGTTAATCAATAAATATGGTGAAACCAAGTATACAACGCAGCAATTATCAGATCAACATGTAATTCACATACCTCCAGGGCTGCAATCCACAGGGTGTTTTGGTGTAGATGTGCATCCTTGGGGTGGTAGGAGCCCACGCTGGAATGATTTTCGCACCTCTGGCGATACTTCCGGTCTCTCACGTATCTAGGAAAAGTTACAGATTGTTATTACGGTTTCAAATTTATCTGCATGCTTGATGAGCTGAAGGGAAAGCCTCCCAGGTGTCTTCAGGTGATGAACAAGTTCTGGCAAACTTGTTGTGGCTGAAGGAATTTCAGTTGGTTATGTGGGCTGGTGGACAGTAGCAAAGTCCCCCTTTCAAATGTTATATTATAAATAACATTCTAACTTGTTGAAAGACTAAGAAACACGATTTAGCCAATTTATAAAGTTATAATTTAACGATGTTACCATTTGTTTGTATGTGAAGAAGCACAAAACATCCAAACGTGAGGATAAACAAAGAAACAAAAAAATAGGCTACCGAACCTGTGGACACAAAGAAACACAATGGTCAGGTATTTCATCTCAGCCAACGCTGTTAGTTTTGATTTTCTATAACTTGTTTTCCTACAAATGGTTTAGAACTTGCATTCAGCTACCAGTGACTGACTAAAGAATTCAAATTTTAATAGAAAATTACAAACAATACATTCTTAATCAGTAGCCTAACACTTAAAATTTGTTACATTATTTATTATAATGCTAAACAGAACTCACCTATGTGACTTGGCGGTCAATAATTTTCAGTCTGATGTCGATAAAAATCATGACCTTCGTCTGTTTCGGGATTTCATCAAATTGTAGTAAAACAATGTCATAATCCATGTTGTATTGTCCAATTCAGAGCATGTACATTACACCTTTTGAAAAGAGTTGTTTGTTTTCTTGAATGAGGCTTAAAGAACCAAGCCTTCTTCGCATCTCTAAAGTAAAGAACCAAGCAACTAATATTTTTGTCATAATGCTGGAAGGACACGGGCGCAGAGACGGTATGGAGGTAATGATCCATGGTTTAATAAAGAAAGAAAGAAAGAAAGAAAACAAACATACAAACTCAAAGTAGACAATATGACTGGGTTGTGTAGCCTACGGCTGCTAACCAAAATAAACCACACCCATGTGCTCAAAACAGTCAACTTAAATAGGTTCCCCAATTGGAGGCAATACACAACACCTGCCTCCAATTGGGGAGACCCAAGTGCATAGAGGTGGCTAGAGGCACCTCTATTGGCCACGCCCTGACTATGGCCCCAGCCAGCACTAAGATGGCTAGGGGCATAGCCAGGACGTGACAATTTTCCAGTTTTCACATTACTACATCGTGGGATTCCTAGCTTACAAAATGGCGATTGTCTCGCCTTACCAGCAATTCACATTCGCTAAAGCGCCATCTACTGACACCGCGGTTTTTAAACACAGTAAAGAACTGTCCCCCATAAAACGAGTAAAGTCGAGGCTAGGCAAGTGGTTGAGCCGGTACCATGCAGTAGAAAAGGGCCAGTATAAAAATAAGAGGTACAATTGCGTCTATGCTGGAAGAAAATGGCAACACAAGCAGATCCAGGCGCACACTCAGTCTTCCGCGGCTAGATGCCAGCGTAAAGCAGTTGAGTCTCCAGTGGCCCGCCAGCAGCAAAACGCCTGGGGGCCGCCATCAATTGCTCACTGGGTGTATGCACGCTGGATGTATTTTTAACAAATTCAACATATACTTCTTCAGAAGTGTTAGGCTGATCAGCTCTTCAATTGATAATAGCATCTCTTTGCCCTGTCTTTAAATTTGATATTTTTCTAGACTGTATGGAAACAATATGTCGGTTTTAATGGAGTTATATGTACGATTTTACTGTACAACTTGCATAAAAATGATGATTCTGAAATCAATGTTTTTTCTACAAAATAACCAGAGCGACTAGTCCCCCTGTAAATCTTCTTACTGGTCCGTAAATCAGTTTGTATTGACTCAACAATCCCTCATACTTGCTTTAGACACTTGTACTACCATCTTTTCCACCCTAAACCACCCTGGACTAGCCAGTGATATACCGTTCTCGTTTGGTAAAGAAAGACGAGGAGACACATTGTGTTGTTGTTTAGAGGCAGGATTCTATACAGCAATTCCAGTTTATTGACCAATCACAAGTTTGTATAGCCCTGTATGTCAAATCTTATTTCTGCTGGACTGCGTGAGCAGTGCCGGCCAAGAAGAGCAAATGTCTCTCTTATTGAGTGAATTAATGAGTGACTGACTGAGTACCCCTTGTTAAATAGAATAGTGCTTAGAGAAGCGGACCTGTAAACTGTAGGTCCCACTTTTGTATCTCTTCACAGGCAAAGCGAAGTAAGCATTATGAATAATTCTTTAAAGATGGAAACTTCCCAGGTTAAAACCTTCAGTATTTACATTATAGTAAGCCTGAAATATAACAGTTTACACTTATACTGCAACAGTTTCTGGTTGATTTTCGAGGTACGCTGATAGGTCAGGATAGACAAACACATTTGCTGGCTACAACATACAGTAGTTACATTATAGTAAGTTTTAACTAAAACTATATACGATTATATTGCAACTCTTTCTGGCATGGAAATGTTCATCTTCAGTCTCGCTAGCAATTGCTCAATTCTTATTATTATTCCTAGGAAATTAGTAGATACTTGTAAGCCTGTTACTGGCTGATAAGCTGTAAAAATGGCCAGTGGCAAAAACCATACAATTCATAGATGCTATGGTGGAGGTAAACTTAATAAGAAACATTAGTCAGTTTAACACAATGCTCAATGGTGTCTAGCAACTGCTGAAATGTGTAATGCTGTAGCGTAGTGGTTAAAGACAGTACCTCTCACTTGGCAGACTTAAGTTCAAATCTATTTATGAATTTCATTTAGTTTATGGTTATACAGCATTGCGACTATTTCTGGTAGATTCCACAATTCTCATCTTTTTCATACAGTTCATAGATGCTATTTATGGTGGAGGTAAACTTAGTAAGAAACGTTAATCATTTTAACTGTATCAAATAATTCTCGAATGGCCAATTAGCTGTTAAAACAGGAAGTGGCAAAAGAGGATTTCTTCATGGTAGACACAAGGCTATACAGACACCCATCAAATGCACTGCTCTGTGGTGTAATTGTTAACGACGCAGCCTGGGTTCGAATCTCAAGAGTGCAACACTTTCTATTGTGAGCTGGCTTAACTAGGCTTGCCTGGTTTCTTGTTCCTAGTTTGCCCGTGTTGCTCCAGGTAGTAAATTATTGAAGGTAAGCAGATAAGCATGTGGCGTTTTTCTCCAACATAATTATCTAGCTAATTTGTAGTGAGCAGTATTGTCCATTATAGGGCAATATTCTTGAGTCAGGAATTGTTAGGATACTCATACACATGTTAACATATAGCCAGCTATATAAATAATGGAAAAAAATGTAAAACACTGGCTAATCTAGCTCTTAAAATAAACATTTCTTGGTACTTTAGGGTAAAATTTCAGTCTTTTGGTTTACTGACCAATCACAAACATCTGCCATGACATTAAAAATGTCCTGTTCTGAGTCGGAGGAAGATCAGACTACCATCCACATCATTTTTGCAGGAGCTATTGGCAAGTGAAGTCAGAATTTGGCCCAAAAAACGTAGTGTTTCATAGTCATGGAATGTTTGACTTCAAAGCTATTGACAACAGAAAACAAATATCCACCAAATGTCCATATTAAAACAAAATCTTTACCTCTCAGCGCAATGGAAGGAGCACACCTTCGAAGTGCTGCTGCACGGAAATTGCATTGAGTTAATACACAGACCATGCAAATGTAATGCATTCAAACTGAACATTTTAGAATGGGTCTAAGAAAAATAAACAATGCAAGCCAGGACCTAACCCAGAGGCCGCAGAGGCATTTATTTCTACCAGGACTTTTCCATCGACAGTTTACAGGTTGAGGAAACAGCTGCCATATTGTAATATAGGTGAATTATCTGATTTAATATACATGATATTGCAATGCGTAACACACCAGCCTCCCTATAGCATCTCCAGTTAACGGTAAGAAGTTAAGAAGTCAGATAATATAATAGTTTTATTTAATATTGATACTCTGACAAAATGAGTCCATTCTGTTCTTGCAATTGATGTTAATGAAGATGTTATATACTACAGAAAGTCATGTGCCATGACCCTTCTGTCACATTACTTTGAATAAATAACTAAACAGTATGACCATCCTATGTCAAATTAACGGAGAAAATAATATTTATGAAAATGTCAAGCCAGCATTATAACCATTCTGTCACTTTACTTGAACTGAAAAAAATACATGTAATTCCAAAATATGCAATATGACCACATTCATACTAACCAGACAGGACTGTCACCTATATAAGGGCATGTGCAGTATAAGCTGCACTTGCCCTTATATTGGTCATTAGTGACAGAGATCTACTGCTCTGTAAATTTACTACTGCTGGCAACCCGGTCATGGGAAACAACACTTTGGGGAAGGTAAACCTTTGACATCCCTTCATGCATAATGATATTGATAAATAGTGCAAATAAAAGAGTGCAGAAAATGTACAAGTGAAACAATTAAGAAAAATGTATGTTATAGGTGGGATATATAAATGTGCACTTGCTAATGCAAGAGCCACACTGGCCTCGACTGTGTAGCAGTAAAACCCCCGTGGTGTTGTCTGTGAACTTGGTAATGGTGTTGGAACTGTTTATAGGACTGTGGTTTGTAGAGTGAGTACAGGAGGGGGCTCAGCACACAGCCTTGTGGAAAACCGGTGTTCAGGATCAGAGTGGAGGAGGTGAAGTTGTCTAACCTGACAGATTGGGGACTGTTGGTTAGGAAGTCCAAAGTCCAGTTGCAGGGAGAGGGGTTGATCCCTATCTCATGGCGTTTGTTGACCAGCCTAGAGGGAATTACCGTATTGAATGCTGAGCTGAAGTCTATGAACAGCATTTTCATATAGGTGTTGATTTTTTCCAGGTGGATCAGGACAAAGTGGAAAGCTGTGGAGATGGCATCCTTTGTAAACCTGTTCGAACGGTATGGATCCAGTGTTGGGGGGAGGCAGGGCATAAGGTAGGCAAGGACCTTAAGTATTTTGATGCACTTCATGATTTTGTGGGTAAAGGCTACATGACAAGTTTTATTTTTCCTCCATCAACGATTTCAGTTTGTTTTCAATTGAATTGTTCCTGTTATATCTCACATTAAAGGTAGAAAAAGTAGTGACACTTATCTTTGTCAAATTTATTTACATCACAAACACCTGGCATTTTAACAGGGGTGTGTAGACTTTTTAAATCCACTGTATGTGAGCTGTCAACATATCCCCAGTCCCCTACGCCTGCCCACAACGCCCTTACAGTCACTCTATTTAACTATTAAGTCCAAAACTGCCCACGGTGGACAATTTCTGAAGGTAAGGAAATGGCATATGTTTACACAGGAAATAACTGCAAGTTATTAAGGACCAATAGCACTTGGATATGTTGATACTGAAAATTTTCATAGACCTTGATTGATGACTAAACACTTCACAGTTAATGCTACTGCTCTTGCACTTATTTACATCAGTTAAGATGGGTGAGAGAGTTCCAGTGGCAATCCTACATGTCTAGGCTGTAATTCCACATTTCACTATTTGTTTTCCTTTATACTATTCCTGGAGGTTTTTCATTGCAAAGGTCTTACTTGGCCTATTAGGCTGTTTGCAGTTGCAGAGTGTTTCCTAGACTCTTATTGACACCACTTTCATACTCATGTTGAAAGTAACCAATGGCAAATGAACACAGTCAATGGACAGGGGAAGATTGGAAAAAAGTGTTATGGACAGACAAAGGTGTTCAGATCAAAGAAGAACATTTGTTTGATGCAGACCAGATGGAAAGATGCAGGAGGATTACTTTACACCATGTGTCAAGCATGGTGGAAGCAATGTGATGTCTGGGGGTGTTTTGATGGTGGTGAAGTGGGAGATTTGGACAGAGCAAAAGGGATCTTGAAGCAGGAAGGCTCTCACTCCATTCTGCAACGCCATGCCATACCCTGTGGGAGATGCTTAATTCGAGCCTATCTCTTCTTACAACAGGACAATGACCCAAAGCACAGCTCCAAACTATGCGGGAACTATTTAGGGAGGAAGTAGTCAGCTGGTATTCTGTCTATAATGGTGTGGCCAGCACAGTCACCGAATCACAACAATATTGAGCTGTTTTGGGAGCAACTTGACCGTATGGTACATAAAAAGTGCCCATCAAGACAATTCAACTTGTGGGAGGTGCTTCAGGAAGCATGCTGTGAAATATCTTCATATTATCTCAACAAATTGACAACTACAATGCCAAAGGGCTGCAAGGTTGTAATTGCTGCAAATGGAGGATTATTTGACAAAAGCTAAGTTTGAAGTACACTATTATTTCAATAAAAAAATCATTATTAACAATATCTAGGCTATATTTCCTAATCAGTTTGTTATATTTCTGATTCAAACACATGGGAAACAAGGACATTTCTATTTGACCCCAAACTAGTGTTTTTATATGATTGTACAATGTGAGAAAAGAAATGTAATTTTGGGAGAATTACTCCCTTAATATGATATTGTGAATTTGAGCTAGGTATGGATAATAATTGAGCTTATTAACATATTGCTAATGATCCACTCAAAAATCATGAATAGTGTTTTTTGGTAACAGCAGGTTTGCAAATTCTCATCTACGTTGTGGTTTTCTTCGGTAAAAATATTAATTCAACACTGAAATCAAACCAGTATAATACTTGTTAAGGCTTTGACTCGGTGCACTTGTGTACAAGCACAGAGCGATTCACAAACCCAGCGGTGGTGAGGTGTAAGCTGCACAACGAGCTGTGGTCAGTCTATAAAGGCCTACAAAGAGTGCTGGGAGATAATCAGAGATGTCTGAGTGCTCGCCCAATGGCTCAAGAAAAAGATGAGTCCAAATTATTAAACAGTGGGGAATGCTTATGATGAAATTCTGAAGGTCGGTAGTAACAAGAGGCACCTTACAAGGGTCATAACCTTTTCCTTGCTGTTTGTTTCATTCTTACTATCCCCGTCACAACATCACCTTCCCACCTATGTGTTCAACAGAGGAAGCAGGGGGGATAGTTGCGTTACACCCCTGTTTATCTGTGCCTGACCTCTAACTGGCAATTCTGAACTTGATAAGAGGAGGGCTCGTCTCATAATGGGCAAGGCAGCTGATATCAGCCTTGTATCCTTGTAAAATTGATTACCATTGCCTGAGGACCGTGCAGATAATAATAAATAGAGATGACACATAAGGCACACACGGAGTTGTAGGCTGATAGGCAACACTGCCTCAGTAATTACTTGCTGCTCACTTAAAACAAGACTCACACAGGGCAGACTGACAGAGAATCGAGTTATAGTAATTTCTTATTTTCTCTGTAGGAAACACAATTCCTTAGTGAAATACTGTGTATGCCTGTTTGCAAAATGACTCAAATGTAAATACAATGTAAATGTGCGTGTGAGAAAGAAAGGAGAGAAAGAAAATGAAAAAATGCAGGCTTGAGCATACTGTTTAGAAATATGATACCTCATGCTCCTGATCTCTGCTGTAGGGACCCAGACAGATACAGACGTGCCATTAGCATTATAAAAACTAAATGAGCATTAGTTGGTGTTCAACAAAAATATTCAAAAATATCAAACAATAACTTCCACAAGATGTTTACTGTGCAAAATTTATGTAAAGTTAGGGGGCATGCTTTAACTCAGTGTTTTAGCAAAAGTTTTTAAAAAATTCTTTAAATTTAGCGAGGATGTCAAGCAACATTTTTATCTCTGTATAGGTATATTTTTTGTTAAAATAGTTTTTTTTTGCCAGGATGATACAATTCCTCCCAATTATATTGTTTAAATACATTTTTATTAGAATAATAAATGGATGACCATTATAACAGAATATTTACATTACAATTACATTACATTACATATACAATATTTACATGTCAGCAAGGGAAAAAGTGTGGACGCATACGAACCCAGCGTGTAGACTGCTGGACCAACCTAGGCAACGGAACAAATTATTTTGACACTATTCATTGATTAGATAAGATTCAACTTCATTGTTAGTGAACAGTACACTTCCCATACAAAGAAATGCAGTTAGCTTCTAACCAGAAGTACAAAGAGGGCAGAAAATGAACACGCATCTACAAGTATTAAGTATATGTACATTACAGTTGGAATGTGTAGATGTGCAATGAAGGTAAATGCAGTACAAATGGCAATAGCAAATGTGCAATTAAAGCAAAAAGAAGAGGGTGGAATGTTTTAGGTATAGTGTATGTATCAGTAGGATAACAGTTGTTCGTGTACAAATGGCATTTTCGAAATGGCATACAAAATGTTCAAATGAGGCAAATGAAGGAGCACTATAGTCGAGTAACATGAGCAACCATAGCAGCATTATGTTACTCAAGGTAAATGTGTGTGTAACAACTGTAAAAATGCAAGTACAGTTGCAATACTATATGTGCAAAGAGGCAAATCTAAGGTACAAGGTGCGTGTGCAACTAAAATGCAGGGATAGGAGCCGTGAGGTTCCTGAGGTAGAAATGTTCCTGTAACCACTGAACACTTCCATCAGGGTTTGCAAGACAGTGCAAATGGATAGTTTTGACACTTCAGTGCATACAGTAGGGAGAACAAGTATTTGATACACTGCTAATTTTGTTGGTTTTCCTACTTACAAAGCATATTATTCTGTCTCTCACTTCAACTTTGAGAGACAGAATCTAAAACAAGAATCCAGAAAATCACATTGTATGATTTTTTTATAATTGATTTGCATTTTATTGTATGACATATGTATTTGATCACCTACCAACCAGTAATAATTCCGGCTCTCACAGACCTGTTCGTTTTCCTTTAAGAAGCCCTCCTGTTCTCCACTCATTACCTGTATTAACTGTAACTGTTTGAACTCGTTACCAGTATAAAATACATCTGTACACATTCAATCAAACAGACTCCAACCTCTCCACAATGGCCAAGACCAGAGAGCTGGGTAAGGACATCAGGCTGGGATGGGCTACAGGACAATAGGCAAGCAGCTTGGTGAGAAGGCAACAACTGTTGGCGCAATTATTAGAAAATGGAAGAAGTTCAAGATGATGATCTCCCTCGGTCTGGGGTTCCATGCAAGATCTCACCTCGTGGGGTATCAGTGATCATGCGGAAGGTGAGGGATCAGCCCAGAACCACACGGCAGGACCTGGTCAATGACCTGAATAGAGCTGAGACCACAGTCGCAAAGAAAACCATTTGTAACACACTATGCAGTCATGGATTAAAATCCTGCAGTGCACGCAAGGCCCCCCTGCTCAAGCCAGTGCATGTCCAGGCCTGTCTGAAGTTTGCCAATGACCATCTGGATGATCCAGAGGAGGAATGGGATAAGGTCATGTGGTCTGATGAGACAAAAATATAGCTTTTTGGTCTAAACTCCACTCGCCGTGTTTGGAGGAAGAAGAAGGACGAGTACAACCCCAAGAACACCATCCCAACAGTGAAGCATGGAGGTGGAAACATCCTTCTTTGGGGATGCTTTTCTGCAAAGGGGACAGGACGACTGCATCGTATTGAGGGGAGGATGTATGGGACCAACAACTTTCCCTCAATAAGAGCATTGAAGATGGGTCGTGGCTGGGTCTTCCAGCATGACAATGACCCGAAACACACAGCCAGAGCAACTAAGGAGTGGCTCCGTAAGAAGCATCTCAAGGTCCTGGAGTGGCAAAGCCAGTCTCCAGACCTGAACCCAATAGAAAATCTTTGGAAGGAGCTGAAAGTCTATATTGCCCAGCGACAGCCCCGAAGGATCTGGAGAAGGTCTGTATGGAGGAGTGGGCCAAAATCCCTGCTGCAGTGTATGCAAACCTGGTCAAGAACTACAGGAAACGTATGATCTCTGTAATTGCAAATAAAGGTTTCTGTACCAAATATTCAGTTCTGCTTTTCTGATGTATCAAATACTTGTCATGCACTAAAATGCAAATTAATTATTTAAAATCATACATTGTGATTTTTTGGATCTTTGTTTTAGATTCCGTCTCTCACAGTTGAAGAGTACCTATGATAAAAAGTACAGACCTCTACATGCTTTGTAAGTAGGAATACCTGCAAAATCAGCAGTGTACATAAAATCTCCCCACTGTACATATTTCTACATGTGTTGCATTTGTGTGTGTTTTATATTGTTTAAATTTCAATATATAAAGTTTTAATTAACCATAGCAGATAACCTTCTTTTCAGGTTAGTTACTCAAGGTTTCATGGCCTTGCAAAAGTAATCACCCCCTGATGAATTTTCTCATTTCCAACATATCCACTGAGACATTCTCATGCTTTCTGGCAAACTCTATGTTTTCAGATTGTTCTTTATGAGTAACAAATGTTAACTTACCTCCTTCTCATACAAATCAAATGTTTTGCAGAGCTTGTGATATGGTTTACTGAAGCAACATTACTCCTCTCATAGCCAAAGTGATTTTATGCCTCTGTGGCTTCTTTTACTTTCTTGTGTTTTGAGGTATGGCCATTTATTAGCACTGCCAGTTTGGTGTGATGCAGATATCCATTTCCAGCTTCTCAGGGTACTTATGCAAGCAACATTTTAAAAATGTTCTTACAAATATTTGTGTCAAAGTTATATGTGAAAATGTATCAATGTTTGAATACCGGCACTATGAATGTATACGGTTGTGCTCAAAAGTTTGCAAACCCTTGGAGAATTGGTAATATAGGTACCATTTGTAAAGAAAATATAAGTGAGCAGGCACAACACATCTTTTATTTCTTATGGGATTCACATTCAATTGTAGGCCATAGCAGAATGGCACAATCATTAAACATAACATAGCAACAAAGGAAAAACATTACCGACCCCTGTTTAAATGTTTGCATACCCATAATTCTTAATACTGTGTATTGCTCCCTTTAGCATCAATGCAGTCATTTGTAATAGTTGTTTATAGGACCCAAATTCTTGCATGTTGTATAGCTGCCCATTCATATTGGCAAAAAGCCTCTAGGTCATGCCTAGTCTTTGGTCGTCTTGCATGAACCGCACATTTGAGATCTCCCCAGAGTGGCTCGATGATATTAAGGTCATGAGACTGATGGCCACTCCAGAACCTTCACCTTTTTCTGCGATAACCACTGGATTGTAAACTTGTTCTTGTGCTTAGGGTCATTGTTGTGCTGCAAAGTCCAAGAGTGTCCCATGTGCAGCTTTCGTGTAGAAGAATGCAAATTGTCTGCCAGTATTTTCTAATAACATCGTGCATTCATCTTGCAATCAATTTTCACAAGATTCCCTGTGCGTTTTGATCTCACACACCCCCCAAAACATCAGTGAGTCACCACCATGCCTCACAGTGGTGATGGTATTCTGTTCACTATAGGTCTTGTTGACCCCTCTTCAAACATAACACTTATGGTTGTGACCATAAAGCTTTATTTTAGCTTCTGGCACACTTTAATTTGGAGTGATGAGACCGTGAGGCATGTCAAGGTGTTCGGGCATATTCTAACCGGGATTTTTTGTGGCACTGGTGCAGTAAAGACTTCTTTCTAGCAACTTGACCATGCAGCTCATTTTTCTTCAAGTAATGTCGTATTGTGCTCCTTGAAACAGTATTTTTCCAGAGCAGCCTATTTCTCCAGAGGTTACCTGTGGGTTTTTTTTGTATCCCGAACAATTCTTCTGGCAGTTTTTGCTGAAATCTTTCTTGGTCGATCTGACCTTGGCTTGGTATCAAGAGATCCCCAAAAATGTTTTTTCTTAACAAGTTATTGAACAGTGCTGTCTGGCATTTTCAAGGCTTTGGATATCTTTTGATATCCTTTTACATCTTTGCAAAGTTCCATTACCTTGTAATGCAGCTCTTTTCTGCTCCCCATGGCTCAGTATCTTGTCTGCTCAGTTCATTCACGTGAGAGCTCACAAACTCATTGACTTATTATACACAGACACTAATTGCAATTTAAAAAGCCAATTGCAGTTTAATTCCCCTTTAATTGCCATTTTCATCTGTGTGTGTCACCTTGTTTGTAACAAGATCAGGTCCATTTGGGTGATTGCTGTTATCTTTATGATTTAAAAAGGAGCCAAACAACTACATGAAAATAAATGGCTTCATATGATCTCAATCCTTAAATAAAAGACTGTTTTGTTGCATGACCAGTCATATTTTCAAACTCAATGCCAACATTTTACAATATCTGCCAGGGTATGCAAACTTATGAGCACAACTTTATATTTCTTTACATATTTTCTGTTATATTTTAACATATATATTTTATTTCATAAAATATTGTAGGTGTGCCAATTTGTAAATTGAGACTGTTTAATATGTGATAATTGAACTAAATGTTGGATGTCTCTTTTTTTGGAGTAATAAAAATCAAGTTTATGAACAACATGTATATACTTTTTTGCTCATCTTGACCAAAGAGTTCAGTCATTCTCTAAAGCAATGTGTTTTACTTGTTATTTGACCTGTCAGTTTTTGTATTATTTTTCAATACATAATGTTTGTAGCATTGCTGTCTGCATTTGTTTGAGATGCAAGTTTTTAGGTGGGTTTTAAATGGAAATTGTTTTGCTTCACTGATTACCTACATTATATACTGTATGTCTATTAGACATGTACCCTCCATATTTCCTTTACTACAATACCCAGAATTCATAGTGAATTGATATCCATCAGAAGCAGTTTCACATTCTCAAAAAGATGAGCTTTGTAAAACGCAGTTGAATTATTTGCGTATAAGACACATACTGTAGAAGAGAACAATCTGGAATTATTAAATTGCATGATTGCTTAATAAATAGCAATGCTTTTTTATTGTACCATAAATAGATACAACAGTCACATGCTCATCTACCTGAAGAAGTCCCATTGCACAAACAAATCAGTGTGTTTTTGAAGTAGCTATGTGAATGGGATGATCATGTGACTTGTTCCACTGCACAATATAGAACATATTTTTGTAACTAGTACTTAAGTTCACTCTTACTTCAGTAGTATTCCAGCACCCAACCCACCACTGGGAGATTAACCTAACCATTTTGATGATACCTCTGGACAGTGTATACATTGCTAATTTCAACGTTACATATTGTTCTTTCAGTCTAAGATGTGTGCATAAGTAATTGATTATATAGAAGTGTTAGTTAAAATTTTGTAATGCATTTTTAGTAATCACTGGTCCAAGCAAAGTATCTAACCATGTAAGCCAATTAAACACTCTTAAAGTTTCCACCTGAGATCTTGGGAGTGTGTGATGCATAATGTATGGTTCATTTCAGAAACAGGCACTCCAGCGGTGTAATGTTAGTATAAAACAGGCCTTGGAGACTAGACTCTGGCTGTTTGAATGAAGAAATTTGAATGGATGTAAGCTGCCAGGCAAACCTTTATATCTATTTGTTCCACTCGTCTGGCTCTCAATGAGTTTAATCAGCTGAGAAGAAATGGTGAAGGGGGTGTTGCCCTACCCGCCCATACCTTAGAGATCTCCCCTTCACCACACACTCACAGTCAAACACACTAAACCATTCACTGTGCTTCGATGTGAGAGTTGAGGGTCTCGCTCTCCCCTGTTGCCTTGCGGATTATCAAGTACACTTCAATTACTGCCGATCGATACACTTCTGGCTGCAAAAGGGAGGGTGAGGGAAATTAGACAGACTTTGGGTATGGCTGTGACTACAAAGCAATGGATTAACACTGATATGCATCTCTTCATTTACATCAAGAATGGGCCCTTTCTTCCCCAGCATACAGCACTCTCGTCTGCACGGACGCACATTCACACAGGCTTTAATTGAAAGGTGACTTTTTGAAAGATTGCTTCTTTAAGTGCTGGGCAAGGTGAGGGCAGTCCTGTCATATACTGTAGGGGGATTAAATCTGTTACAGTTGCTATAACAGTAGAGAAGCAGCAGTAACCATACTCTTAATCTGAACAGTGGAATCACAAAATAACCTCTACATAACCATTTATTTTTATAATAGATACTGTGTGTTTGTGTGTGTGTGTTTTAGGTCTAACTATACTCATGAGCACCACATGTCCCCATGAGTATAGTAAAAACAGAGGAAATTGGACTTGAGGTTAGGGTTAGATTACAGTTAGGTTAAGGTTAGGGTTTGGGTTAAGATTAGGGCAAGCACACAAATTCTATTTTCTGGTCGCCATGAGGTTAGCTGTACAAACTTGTGTGTGTGTGTGGGTGTGTGTGTGTGTGTGTGTGTGTGTGTGAGGGAGAGAAAGAGAGAGAGGTTAACAACATGTCAGACAGTGTGTTTACATGGTGTTGCCATCTCATTCACAAAACATTTAAGGTGCCTCTTGGATGGCCCCATCTGCAACATTTCAGGATTAGTAGAGCAAGCTTACTGCTTCCTAACTCCGTTACCGTCACCCATTCAACATTTGCTACACGGCAACCCCAGATGTTGAGCTGCCCCACACTGTGCTCAAGCCAGAGGTATGCTTCTTTACAGCACATATACATGCCCTACATTAAAAGATTTCAACAGGTTACGCTCCTGAAAAAGTATGTCATGGATGGCCGGATCCACTGGATTTGAACTGTGGAGTGAGCTAATTGAATATTCCTATCATTGCTAAACATGCCCCATTTGTAATTTGTAGATACTACGGTTTACAAAGTTTGCTAGACTACCTTACCTTTGAATAGTAACTAGCACTACTAATTGGAATTATTTTTACTCTTAACTGACTCTTAACAGTATGTTGAGACTTCAACTGTGATGCATATGTACTGCATGTAGGAAGAGGTGACACTGTGTGTGTGTGTGTGTGTGTGTGTAAATGTTTGTATGCACGTTATTTGAAAATGTTTGAAAATTGGGAATACTGCATAACAATAAAATGGCAATACTTTATCTTATATACGGTATAATAATGGATATCAATAAGAATATACATTTGGTTGATGTTACAGAAACAACAACAAAACTATACACTTCCTCTCTTAAAGTGTCTGTTAGCTTGCCTTATCCAGTAATTTAAGTATGATACAACACTACTATCGCTGTTCTCCTGAACCAGGAGGAAAAGGGAAATGCAAGCTGGAATGAGGATAAAAACTGTAGGAAGAGATAAGCAGTGACTGTTTTCCCCTGAGGTAGAGTGGGAAGGTCTCCCGTGCATGGCCCCTGCCTCTGAACCCCCTCCAGGTCATCTGCCCTTGCTCCCCCACCCTTCCTCTCCACAGAGGCAGTGAAAACACTCCAGCACCTGGGTTCCCTTTTTGCTTTACTTCGCTCTTCACATATAAGCCTCTCCAACTAACAGACACCGTTTACCATCTACATGGACAGCTAAAGAAAGTGTTAAGCAATTGAAATTCTACTGGAAAAACATAACATATTATATCTAAACATTTGGAGTTCACTACATGCTATATTGAAGTTCACACCAGTTTATTTATTTCCTCTCTGTTATATCTGTAAATACATTTCATATTTAAGCAATAAGGCATGTGATGATGCATGTCCAAAATACAATGTTTAGCCTTTCATATCATATAGTATAGGACATATACCACAAGCAGGTGCCTTATTACTAACCTTATCAGTATTACATACTAGAAAAGTAGACATACCTTTTTCAAATGTGATATTGGGTTTCAGCCAATTAGCATTCAGTTTGAACCATCTGATTATTTGTATGGTAGTCTAACTAAAAAGAATAATGAACAAATAATGGAGTTAGGTAATTTTTTTTGGAGCTGTATATTATTTTACATTAAGAGACCACTGCACATTTTCTTTCCTTACCAAAAAGCAGAAAAGGAAAGTTTTGAGTGAGGAACAGAAGGGTTAGAATAAAGAGAACACTGCAAATTGAACACTTCTTTTCCTCACTCAAAACTTTCCTTTTCAACTTTTTTGGTTAGGAAAGAAAAAGGTGCAGTGGTCTCTTAATTTGTTCCAGCTGTATTTGTGAAAGCTTTGTTTTATGCTAAATGTTACTTTCAATTCTTCTTTGTAAATGTTTTTTGTATGTCTGGTGTGTACATCTTTATCTTCCACAAAACAGATAAAATAAAATGCTGGGTACTTAGGACATTGTGGTGATCATCTTAATATAGGTTTATCTACAACCAAAGCCTTAGGTTACAGGGACTGATGAACCGTATACCCACTTCTGTCCTCCCAGGGTCAGAGTCCCATTACACATCAGTACCCTAAGCCGAAGTGCAGCTCTGCCTCTGAAATGGTCTTCCTCTTCCAAATAAAGATGCCTCTCTGTTGAAAGCTTCTCAATTCACCATGAATTTGGTCTCCCTCTCCGACCCCCACTACAATCTGTTCTGCCAGCTCCCACGGTTTTTTCTTTGGAAGTGATCCGTCCCTGAGCGTTGAGCTGAGCCACTCCATGTTCACATTGCCCCCAGGGGCATTCTTGCCTGCTCACTACCCTTGCTTTTCTTTGTCAGCCAAATGGATACCAATTAAATCAACTGTTCTCCAATTAGAATTTGGAAGAATCTATCTTATCCAGTGTTCGTAATCCCATGACTCCCTATCTTCTTCATTCTCTCGTACCTCTTTTCCTGGATTCTTTTACTGAAAGAGCAAGAGTAGTTATGTCCCGCAACAGGATACTCCTGGGTTTTTTCTCCCTGTCTGTTTGCACAATATGTTACAAGTATGTTTAGCTTGATTGAACATTTTCCATGTTGTGTACCAAGCAACAAAATCAGTAGCTTGACTCGCGTGTACTTTATTGCACTTAGGTTGTGCTTAGCTCAATATGTGTAATTCTATATAATCCAATTTACTGTACCAGTAAGGTACGGATTAAAATTTAGGGGCACAAATGACTCACATAATTAACTGTCATTTTAAACTCATTCTCTCAACACTGTACAGGCCGAGGCCATGCGTGATTAATAAAAGGAGGGAAACTTCTTAATCTGTAGATACGGCAAACGAATTGCTTGGATGCAAGCCACATCATTATTGCCTATTAGCAGTGTTCAGAAAGTATTCCCCATTGTGTTTCTTTTGACCAGGCAACACCCCCCCTGCCACTCGAAATCACATCCAGCTAAACAAACCATCCAGTCAAGCTTCCTGTGGAGAAATGATTCAAATCCCAGGACTTGGCTTAAGGGAGCTCCTCAGTCTCCTGCATGCCACCATCACACCACATGAGGATAGATGGCTCAACCGCCTGCCCACATCCACTCCAGCTCTGGATGAATGTAGATTCCTGTATTGTTTTGTAAACGTGTCTAAACAAAGCAGGACTTTCACACCCTACCTCCCCTGGTTTTAAATTAGCCAGCACTCCTGGCCCTTCTCAAGTGGTGTTAGCTCTCTGATATAGACAAAGCAGCTAGGCACAGGCTATCGCTGTGGTAGGCATGCATCCCCAGACGTAATGTCAGAGGGGCTAAATCAATCAAGTAAACAATGAAATTCTAAATGAAAAACAAAATAAGAACAGTTAAAAAATGAGGACTTGACTAAAATGAGTCATGCTATTATAGATTACCCAGTGTTGTCCAAAGGAATTGAATATGGCCCATTCTATCAACAACTCGAAATATCAACCACAAAAGCGGCATATAATGTAATACCATTGTCATTTAAAAAATAAAAGAGCCATTGTTTGGCCACACCAGTTCAGTTGTGTCATTTTCTGACCTTCTCGGTTCTCATTTTTAACATTAGCATTTAAGTAAATTAAGAAAGGCCAAATGTAAAAGGTTGCTGTGGGACATTTTGAATCAATAAATTAACTTTAGAATTTTAGTGTACATAAGGATTGGGCAGAATGTATTAATCAGTAATGTGATCATCAAGATGAATTGCTCAAAAATGTGTAAATTACAATTGCTTCACAAATCACACACAAGTCTCTGCTCCAATGTAGCCCCTGCTTTTGTGTACCATTATTAAAATAGGAACAACACCTTTTAAAAATAAATTCTGTACACAATACACAATATAACAACATTGCTAGATATGACAAAGATTCAATACATAATAAAATATATATTGAAGTGGCTGTATGTTGAATTGTTTCATTGTGACATCAGAACATTTCATAACATTTATTTTATTGCTAGGAGCAAGCTAGAGTTTTACAACATTTATTCATTAGAAATTATATGGGTATATAAAAAATTGCATTCTAAATTTCAGAATTTATTTTGACTTTAGTAGGCAATTTCAGTTTCACAAAGCGATACAGTCTTCCTCAAACAAGCAGACTGCAAATGACGGAACAAAATCCCTCGGTCTTTAACATTGTTTTTATGTTTTTAGAATATAGCCAAAAATAATGCTTATACAGCTTTTGAAAGCTGGTTGACCAAAAGTAGGCAGTGCTAACATTTGACACAGGTCAGTACATTTTCATATGTACAGAATAGCGTAGGGAGTCATTGCCTGAATAGCTTTTTACATGTTTTATATCCCTTAAAAGTTTGTTTTTACATCTTATTTTTCTTCTTTTGGGCAAAAGACGCAAGGCAGTATTATCTAGTTCATAAGCAATCATTGGCTTATTTACGAAGGACTAACTAATCTTAAGTTAATCAGTTATAAGAATGGAGCCTTGACCACCAGCAATAAATGCTCTTTTAAGTACATTATGAACCAAAGATAGTGAGTGACTTTTGTATCAGATGGGATTTGTGCTGTACAAAGAAAAAGGCAACAGGCTATAGGCCCTTGTACCTACAGTATAAGAGCCTTTGTCAGGGCCACTAAAGACAGTTCATGAAAAGTTAATACTTGACACTTTATACATCATAAATGCCATTAGCCTGAAATATCAAAAGCAGAATAGCATTTGAGATTTGTTTTTAGGCTATGAATAAAAGAGTGAAGTTATCATTTATTAGTGCAGTAGGGAATAAAAATCTATTAACAACAAGTGTTTCAATTGGAGCAGTAATTGCTCCCATTGAATGCTATATTAACAGGCACAGAACACTTCCATTTTTAATCCATTATTGTTTTCTTGCTCAAACCATGAGTAGCATGTGTCAAAAACACCAGAATGTTAATTTGGATGGGACTAGTATGAGGACATTATGTTATTGCTCTCCTGCTAAATGAAATCACAGACATTACAAAAACAGATAATAATGAAATATAAAATGTGATGATTTACTTTAGTGCATATTACTACATTATCCAACCTACCCCAGTAAAATAAATCCTATGAAAATATAGTATATAGTACGAATCTGTAATGATATATGTGATTACCAAACTAACTATAAATCCTTGTAGATATAAGGAAAGTATTTTCTAAATTTCCCCTGTCTCCTGCCGTTTTAAACTTATGAGGACAAGAGGTCTTGGCCCACACCTGCGGAGTACCATGCTTGACTCATTGCTGTACCTGTCCAAAGTCCTCCTGGTTGTGTTGCAGATCAAGAGGATACCTGACGATTTCAGCTGCTACTCTGCTGACCCCCCCAATGTTTGTCCCTGTCCTTGTCCATCTGCTTCTGATCTGGACTAGGTTTAAATTGACTCTGGGCTCAGCCCACATGCATTGATGAAGAATTACAATTTGGACTTTTAATATGTTCACCCAGTACAGCCAGAAGAGAACTGGTCACCCCTCTGAGCCTGGTTCCTCTCTAGGTTTCTTCCTAAATTTCGGCCATATTAGGGAGTTTTTCCTAGCCGCTGAAGTTCAACACTACTGTTGTTTGCTCCTTGGGGATTAAGGCAAGGTGTTTTGTAAAAGGACTTTGTGACAACTGCTGATTAGCTTTTTTTATAACTTTCCCCAGATCTATTTCATTACAGTTCTCTGAGTTCTCCATTGTTGCTTTGACTTCAGGGCTTGGTCTCTGCTATTGTATGCACTGTGAAGCACAACCCTGTTTCCAAAAATGTTGGGATGCTATGTAAAATGCAAATAAAAGCAGAATCTCTAAATATCTTAAATTGAAAATAGTATAAAGAAAATGTAACAATTATTGTTTTGGGAAAAACATGCCCATTAATGACAGCAACACATTTCAAACAAAGTTTGGACATGTCACGGTCGGGCGAGGGAACCCAAACGCGGATTGGCAGGGTAGCGGTGGAGACACTGATCGGTGACCAGCAGGGTAGTCGGGGACAGGCAGCAGTTCGGTACACGGGCGGACGGCAGAAGCACAGGTCGGTAACAGGCAGAGTTGTCAGGGACGGGCGGAAGGTCGAAACACAGGCTGGCGGCAGTAGTACAGGCGA
>JACXGJ010000480.1:0-41421 GCA_016801105.1 Esox niger
TGCCTGTTCCCTGACTGTGCTTCTGCCGCCTGCTTGTGTATCGACCATCCGCCCGTCCCCGACTACTCTGCCTGCTGCTCGTCAGTGCCCACGCCATCGGTTCGTGAGACGCCTTGCCTCCCGTCCCCGACCGCACTGTCTGTCTCTTCCCCTAACCTCTCCAGTCCGCGCTTGGGTTCTTACCTGCATTCCTGACAGACGAGACCAAAGTTGAACACTTTGGAAGGTGTGTCCCCCATTACATTTGGCGGTAAAGTAACAACACATTTCAGAAAAAGAACATCATACCAACTGTAAAATATGGTGGTGGTAGTGTGATTGTCTGAACTTGTTTTGTGCTGCTTCAGGACCTGGAAGACTTTCTGTGGAAAATGTACCCATTAATTCTGCTGTCTCCCATAGAATACGGAAGGAGAATGTCCGGCCATCTGTTTGTGACCTCAAGCTGAAGCGAACTTGGGGTCTGCAGCAGGACAATGATGTAAAACACACCAGCAAGTCCACCTCTGAATGGCTGAAGAAAAACTAAATGAAGACTTTGGAGTGGCCTAGTCAACGTCCTGATCTGAATCCCATTGAGATGCTGTGGCATGACCTTAAAAGGGCTTTTCATGCTTGAAAATCCCCCAATATGCAAGGATGAGTGGGCCAAAATTCCTCCACAGCAAGTTCTCGCAAATGATTGATTGCAGTTGTTGCTGCTAAGGGTAGCCCAACCAGTTATTAGGTTGTAGGGGGCAATCACTTTTTCACACAGGGCCATGTGGGTTTGGATTTTGTTTTCCCTGACTAATAACAAAAATGTGCGATGTTAGAAGAAAGACATGATGGAACTGAATGATGGTCCAAGTCAGGACTAGCACTTTCTTATGTCAAATCAAGCCCATAGCCATTGAGCCCTATCAATATTTGTAAAATCTAATATAACTGTGCCGTCTTGGTGTTGTTCCTACGACATCATAATTAATGTTGGCACAACTGAGTTTAGTCTTCATAGGTTAGGTTTAGGCACAGATGTCTCTGAGGTTAGGGGTAGGTCAAAGGGTGGGGGGCAGGGAAATATTCTGTCTTTGGACTGGGGTAACCAACTAACTACAGGTCAGTTACCATGATGGTCCTGGAACATATATTATGATGTCGTAGAAACAACAATAAGATGGCGATATCGGATCAATCATCACTTTTTGCTCCTTTTCTCACTCACCTCAATGTCACCTGCTCTCCCTGCTCTGTTGGCATCCTCATGCTCTCTCTCTCCTGGCCTACGTCTCCATTGTCATAATGCACGATCAGAATTATAGATGAATAGATAAGGGGCTATTTTAAATTGTTTATGGTAAATTTGAGATCCGGGGCTATTCATAAAAAATCTGAGGCTATAGCCACGGACGCCCAAATTGTTAGTAATAATAATGTCATTTTTTTCAGTTTGATTATAATTATGATTACATTTACTAATTATTATTTCATACAGTGGTGCGAGGTTGCATGACTGAAAGCCTGTATATTTTCCTGTGGATTAACGACACAGAGCAGGAGTAGTTCAATTAGTATTAAGAGCTTATCAGCAAGACAAAACACTTAAATAGTTTACCCTTAAAACATTTCAGTTGACTGTGGCAGTAAATGCAGTTCACTGTGTCATTTTGAACACAGTAATTGCATACTTCTTGAAGAACAGTTATACTGTACTCAAAACTGCAATCTTTTTAGGAAGGGTAAAATTGTATCACTTCTATTTGACAAGCTATAAAATCAACAATACCACACACAAAGCATCACAGAAACGTTCAACTGCCACAATGCACATCAGAGAGCAGCGGTTCTCATAAGTCCCTGTTCCAAAGAGCACTAAAACGAGGACCAACATTCAGGGCTTACGGTGAAATCTCTTCGCAAGTATTGATTATAAGACAGGTGTTATGTCCTGTCTTTGCACCTAGCCATCTCTGCGCTGGACTGGGGCCATAATCAGGACTGGACAGAAGGTGGTGCCTCTAGGCACCTCTATTTGAATTTGGCCTCCCCAATTGGAGGCAGGTGTAGATCGTTGCCTCCAATTGGGGAACCTATTTATGTTCAATGTTTGGCATTTTGGTTTATGTTTATGTTTGTACAGCATCAGTTGCTGCTATTGTTTTGTTTCTATTTTTTAAGACATGGATTATTACTGTCGTTCTGTCTCTGCACCGGTGTCCTACCCCCACAACCGTGACAGTAGCACATATTTATGTCAATGTACCGGGGGTCATGTTGACCATATCTAAATATCGGGGGGATGTCTCCACCCCAATATATAGTAGAATCACGGCCTTGTGTCAAACAGTCATATTCAATAAGTAAAAGCCACAGCTGCTATTCTACTCAAATTTATGACACAAGTAATAGCCTCGGGCCATTAAGCTATAACTGTTATGGACACTCATGCTATTTTCCTTCTTTCTGCCCCGCTCACATACCAGCATTTCATATTTTAAAAACATTGCTGTCCATGTCTTGTGTTCAAGACTGACTGAGTAAGCTACCAAAAGTCTTTCAGGCAGCTGCAGTGAGAAACAATATTGGACAGAACATTTGAGTAAAAGAGGATGGTTCAGTCTCAAACATAAATAATGTATTAGAAGGAATTATTTCATTTGAGTGATTATGAGTAACAAGATCAGATCTTAAGAAAGAAAAAAAAAGAAAAAACAATGTATTATGATTATATTTTCCTAAACTTTTTTTCAGTTTGAATTTTCTCAAGTCCCTAGGCTTTTGGGGGACGTAGGCGGCTGCCTATCTTGACTAATAGTAGCGACCGCCTCTGCATACAGTACACTGCTGTTTTCAAGATTTAACGAGGATTGGGACAACCGTTAAAGTGCAGTCCTCTGTACAGAGGATAAAATATTTGCCTACTTAAAATAACTTTTTATACAGTAAAGATATTAATATAAAATCAGTCTCTATGATAAATGACACTAATTGGGTCAACCTTCCATGTAAATGCCTCAACCTTTGTATTTCTTGAAGTAACAAGCAGGTTTTTTTTACGTATTTAAATGTTTCCCTTTGAATGAGCTTTTTCAAAATTTGAGCTATTCATCCCAAATCGCATGAGTATATTCTTCATGACATTATCTAACTGTCTCTACTCTGTTTTTGCTGGACAGCGTAACCAGAGCCGGCTAAGAAGAGCAAACGTATTTTACTGAGTTACTGAGTGACTCGTAACCCGGGTTCGGATCTCCTCACTGGCAAAGCGAAGTATGCATTGTGAATTATTCAATATAGACGAAAACTTTGCTGGCTAAAACATTCAGTTCTGAAATAAAACAGTTTAGGGCTGATTCTGGTGGATTTTCGAAGTACGCATCCGTGCATGCGTTTTTGGTCAGGATAGAAAAACACATTTGCTGGCTACAACATACAGTAGTTACGCTATTGTAAGCCTTAACTAAAACTGTAGACGGTTATATTGCGACTTCCTGACATGGAAAAGTTCATCTTCATTCTCGCTAGCAATTACTCAGGTCTTGTGAATATTCCTAGGAACATAGTAGATACTAGTAAGCCTATTACTGGCTAATAAGCGGTTAAAATAGCCAGTGTTAAAAGCCATACAGTTCATAGTATTTCTTTTAAATTGATGAAAAAGTTAGTTATTGTCACCTTTATTGATAGTAATTGTATCAATGTAATTTACGAATGAAAGAAAAAAGTATGTGGTTATCCCATGAAAGAAAAAATACAGTTATTTTGCCATGAAATGAAATAGCTTTGGCAGACTCGCTAGCAATTGCTTAATTCTTGACTATTCCAGTACGTCAGTAGATAATGGTAAAGCCTATTACTAGCTAATACGATGTTAAAACGGCCAGTGGAAAATGCCATACAGTTCATAGACGCTATTTGTGGTGGAGGTAAACTTAGTCTGTTTAATTATATCAATATATTGAACGAATGGCCAATTAGCTTTTGAAACGGTCAGTGGCAAAAGAGGATTTGTTCAGGGTAGACACAAGAGGCTTTTCTGAAAACTGTGTAAGTTACAGCTCTGTTGTGTAGTGGTTAATAACACTGCCGTTCGGGTAGGTAACTCGGGTTCGAATCTTGAGAGGGCAGCATTTAGTATTGTGTGCCGGCTGAACTAGGCCGGTCCTGAAAATAACAAGCAGGCAGAAATTTCAAGGGTAGGTCTGTTATTTTCTTATGTTCAGCCAGATAGGTGATACACAACCAGTCAGTGACATTGCCAATTGGGTTGTAGCTAGGACTACACTTTTACCCCTGTCCTTAAATATTGCATTACACGAAAATAGATTCAACCCAGATTTGGAAGTGGGCGAATGTGTGAAAAGGAAACTACCGAAATTTACCGATGTGTATTAACAAAGTACTTAAGCGTCGGAAAAGTGCCAGAGCAATCCGACGCAGGTATACTTTAACTTTTCGGAATAAGAAGTGTGTGTATGCGATAAATAATGTAAATAAACATAACATAGTCATTAGCTCATTGATCTCGGAATAAAGAATAAATTAAATTGTAAACTCCCTTCCTCTGAACAGAATATGTTGCAATACGTTAACTTCAGACCCATACAAACATGAATCTGTGAAACAGGCAGTTTTGCAATTGTGTTCCTGATGATTATTAGTGAGATACAAACGTTAGCTAGCATGTCATTATGGGAAAATTAATATTTTCAGTAGTTTGTTAGTGTAGTCGACCAGTTATTAGGTTGTAGGGGGCAAATATGACCCGTATTATCGGCCACCCTCCGTAATTACTGGCCACCATACTATTTTGTTGATTTACATTTTAATTAATTTATTTATTTTATTGCAAATGACAGATCTTAGTTTTCTCTGAAGTGTCTACTAGAAAGATGTAGCTATCTTTCTTGTTTTCCGGTAAAGAAAAAAAATCACTGATATTACATGACGTCTGGTCTGTCGCGCAAGTCGAATTTCAAGAACTGCAACTCGTCTGCAATAAGCCCCCCAATATAGACCTTACGACGTCCCTGCTTTTTGTAACAGCCGAGCTGAGCGTGAACCCCGGCTCAGCAGAGTGACAGGTGATATTTACCTGCTGCTCCTTTAAGAAGGTAAGCTTTGGGTGTGGTTTGAAGTTTCCGGATGAACCTGCACGAGTAAACAACCAAATAGCTGACTGGTTGACAAACCGTAGCATGTGGCAGTGGCAGTTGCACGGAAAAGATAAAGATTGAATCATTATAGCCATTATGGTTCATAAGGGATATATCCTCTTATCTGTTCAGTCTTCTGTGAACTAAGTGTCGAGGTTGTGTGTTGCGTCACCGCACATGAAACAGGTAGTTTTGTCAAAACCAGAAATTGTGAAGTTTGAAATTAGGGTATGTAAGCTGTACATCAAGTATAATGAAGGCATTTACATTTGCGTTTATTCTTACGTTCATACATCAGACAGGTGAGTGTCATTTATAACTTCTTTATGAATATGTAACTGAGTTTAAACATTGGTTATTTTAGCGTAACACAGTAAAATTAGAAATACTTTTTAAATATTTTGTTTACTGCTCACCTTTATATGCTATTTTGTTATTGTCTATCTAATGGTCTTGTCTGCCTTTTTTGAAAGGTGCAGCAAATGGGCGCCCAGATGAAACAGTACTATATGGAACACTAGGAGAGAGTATTGTACTTCCGTGTTGTAACACAGCGATTAATATTACCCCAACGTTGACGCAATGGATGAAGAATGGACAATTAATTATTGACAGCAATCATTCAAAAATGATAAAACCAATAAATGAAGGGCACCTGACGATACTGAACAATCAAAGCTTGTACATTAATGTGCTAACTACATCAGATCAAGGGAACTACATTTGTGTATCCTTACCCAACGACCCAAAAAATCGAACAAGTGTAAAATTGCAAATAGTCAGTAAGTATATGACTGTTTTCTAATAAGCCGATTTAATGTCATTTATTATAAAAGGAAGTATCCTGGCTCAAACACAGGTGTTTCCTTGAAACTGGTTACACCGGTATATTTGCGACTGAAGCTAGTTTCAAGGAAACAACAGATACTCAGATAGCATGTCCATGTGTCTATGCGGCATTCGAATGTGCATGACAAGGGGACAATTGCAGTTTTTTTATATACTGTCGGTCAAACATTGTGGAGCTATCTGTTTTTTTATAATGTAAGGTATTGACATTTTCCTGAATGAAATACTGAATGATAAGATGAACATTCTCTTTGCAGTAATTATGAAATGTTTTGTAATAATGAAAGGTGGACACCTAGTTGTGACAGTGCTTCACTTTGTATACTTTGAAGGCCTACTTTGACTACACTGGTGCTAAACTACAACGTTTACTTCTCCAAGGTGGTCCTGGCAATGGTATCACAGTCATCGAACCGACCAAGACCCTTCTCAATGGGACCCGTTTCGTCGAGAGGGGTTCCAGAGTAGACTTGAACTGCTCCAGTTTGTTATACCCCTCCCAGAGACTGTCCTGGTGGTTTCAAGGTGTGGCGTCCAGCAATGAATCCCTGGCAGTCGGGAATGGATCCTGGCTGAACATCAGTATAGAGCACATCCAACCAAAAGATCAGGGGAACTACAGCTGCAGAGCACAGAACTCAGTCTCTGATGAGGCATTTGTTTGGAGCAACGAGCTGCTCGTATACTGTAGGTGACTATAAAGGGTAATCGACTAAGGTTGCGTCTACATAGGCAAGACAAGTAATACCTCCCCCACTAATTAGACGATTTCATCAGGCTAGTTCATTATGTTCCCTCACAGTTTGCTGTGTCATTGCAAGGCCAGAGTTTGAATCCTGCTCACGGATTGGCCCAAGGTTCCAACGGAGGGCAGTTATATATCTAATATTGTTTCATTGCCTTGTTGTGAAGGCTTTGGGCATCTGTGAGTGCAATCAGCATAGAAGACCAAGAGTATGTTTACCTGCAGTGTATAAAGATTGTGGTATAGAATTACTTATGCAAGCAGCATGATAAGAACCAGTACAAAATTGGATGCAATTTGGAGTACACACATCCCAACATTGATTGTCTCATCCGCTGAGAGTTATGGTGATGAGGCAGGGCTTTGATCACATATTGGATATCAGAACATTGGGTAGAAAATGGGGTAAAAGTTAGAAACAAACTGATCATTTTTAAATGGGTTTTCACCATCTGCAGTTGCCACTGGCTGTATACTAGGTACATATGGTGTTAGTGCTTTTTGAGATAAAATAGTTTTCCTAATAATTTTCATTATTATTAAACGCAAAACTATACATCATTTGTAATATCTGTAATTAACCTATTTAAAAAAAAAAAAAGAAATGCGTACATGCAAAATAGACATTCTAAAATTGTTTTATTTTTCAATGTGCACGATTCCTTTAAGTGAAAAGGAAAATTCGGTTTAATTTTAAGATATATGAATATTGCCTGTTGTGGCTGGTTGTGCAGGACAATGCAACATACAACATATAAAGGGCAACATTTTTGCCTATCAAACTCTGGGCAGGAGTATAAAGCCAGGTTCGTTGACAGCCTTAATGAAAGTTGCATTCATACACACAACGGTTGTGTGAAATGTAAAAACAATTGGAACAATCTTTTGGCTGTCTCTGAAGCATTTTATTAACAAACAAACAAACAAAACAAACAAAAAAATATGTATAATATATTTGTTTTTGGTTAATAAATGTTTATATATATATATATATACACATATATGAATACATTTTCTCCCGTAGATCCCCCTGAGAGGCATCCAGTGTGCATGTGGAGGGTAGAAAAGGACCTGACCCATGTCCAGTTTAATTGCAGTTGGTTGGGAGGCTATCCCACTCCGACATTACTCTGGGGGGAGAGTCATATGATGCCAGGAAGCCGGGTATTTTGAATATCTTTTGTGTTGTTGTTTGTCAGCAGTTCAGAAATCAAATTTAATTGGACTCAGCATTTAACGTCATTAAAAATGATAATAACGAACTTATATTGTGGTCTTAGGTGACTGGACAGCTGATGGAGGAGGCGGAGACAGTCAGTTTGGTGGTGAATCTGAACAGGTCGTCATTACAGGAAGGGGAGAATCTGAGGTGTTACGGGCATCACCCTACAATCAGTCCAAAAGAGGAAAAGTTCTGTTCCTTCATTCTCAGTAAGTAATCGGAAAGCTTTACCTTCTGAACACAATTTATATCGTATAGTCGGTGACAACTGACAGTATACTCGGGTAGAATCAGAATAAAAGGCATTTGTGGTATGCACAGATGGCTGCTCTGAAATCAAATGTACATACACAAGAGGATACTTAAACGTTGCAAATTTGCTAGGTACAAAGCAAGAGCTGTTAGGCCTTTTCTTTACTGCATTACCACTGTACATATCCAAAGAGAATCACTGCGGTACCCTCCATTAAGGCTTTATTGGAACATCCCCCAACTAAAACAAAATAATGACAATGAATACATTTCCTGTATGACTGGTTGGTTCGGGATGAGGTTCAGGACTTCACTGCTGTCACAGGCCACGGCTAAGAATGCACTGAGGAGCTTGAGATGATGACACAATAATCCACATTATTTACACACAGCAAAGCAGAGGCGTAGATAGATGGGTCCAAGATTTGAGGCTGGCAAAGCATATGGGTGAACTGTAGTTCTCTGAAGTAGAGACAAATCCCAAAGTTCAGGAGCAGATATACCTAAAGGGTGGTTAATAAAGGGTCTTGAAAGGAATAAGTGTAGTGACCGGTGAACAAACAAGGAGGTAAATGGGCTTCCTAATATTATGCTTTACAGAAAAATATTTAAAAAACCACAGCCAAACTTAAGCAGAACTGAACAAGAATTGCACCTGGTAATACATCCGGCTAAACAAATTGGTAGTATTATACATGTTGTAGCTATAACGTTTCCATTAGAAACACTCAGACAATGAACAATGAAAAGTGAATCTTTCACACACAAAGAGGAAGGAAAATGAGGAATACTCTAGGCTGTTCCGCGGTGGCGTCACCTTTCACAAGCTAAACAGTTGGTAGGAGAGCCCATGAGGCTTCCGCAGGAAATTAAGTGTGCGAAAGAAATCAAGAAAAGCTGATTAAGGAGTAGGAACAGATGTGGAGGGTCAAGGTGTGGCCAGGAGTTATTGGGAAGACTGTAGAGGTGGCATGACTCATTGCAACACTGACATTTTGATCATTTATCACCATGTTGACTGTTTTGCAACTAATCGACATCTACATGTCTCTGGTTTGTCTCTGGTCATAAAGTAAGCTCAAGAAATGTTATTCATGAGAAACAGGGCACCGTTCCAAAAAAAACAAGCAAGGGAGTTGTCTGGTAAAATATGCAAGGGCATGATATGTTGGTTGTCAAAGCGGTTTTAGCACACAGAACGGTTAGAAAAACAATGGGCCCCACCTATCCTCTTATCTGAAATAACTGTCTCCTCAGGGTCTCCCTATCCCAGTGGGAATCCATCGGTGACGGCCCTCGAGGGGACCAATGTCACGTTAACCTGTACAGAGTCTATCTCCCTGCCTCCAGCCATCACTACCTGGCAGAAAACGATCCACCAGGAGAATGTGATCCCCAGTGCAAAGTATGTGATGTCGGAGGAAGGCCCAGTCTTCCGCCTTACCATAGTTAATGTCACCATGGAGGACGAGGGCTTCTACTTCTGCAGGAGTGAGAACCCGCTAATGGTCCGCGAACTGGAGATCCAGTTGACGGTGAAGTGTAAGTTCAGAGAGACTTTATTTCTATTTCATAGTCCAAACAATCAGGATGTATGTGTACATGTCTTATTTAACCCCCCTTTATCTCCCTATTTTGTATGCCCACTTAGTTGTTACCAACTTGTCTTATCGCAGTAACTCACAAATGGCTTGGGAGAGTGGAAGTTTAGGATATATGTCCTCCAAGATATACCTGCTGTTTTGGCACTTTGTACGCCGCTTGGTCAACAAGGAATGACCACAGTTCTGCCTGTGGCATCCCCTATAGAGCAATAAGACAAGGATTGACCACAGGGATTGACCACAGGGATTGACCACAGGGATTGACCACAGGGAATGACCACAGGGAATGACCACAGGGAATGACCACAGGGAATGACCACAGGGAATTACCACAAGGAATGTCCACAGTTCTGCTTGTGGCAGCCCCTATAGAGCAATAAGTCCAAGGATGCTTTGCTGGGCCACTGCTCATAGACCAAGCCAATGGAAGGTATTAAGCTTCTGGTGATAAGAGAGAACGCACTTATGATCTGCTTTAGTTGATGCAACTGCCCAGTATTTTAATTTTACTTCACAATAAATAAATAAAAATGATGTTTGAATAGTTTATCTTACAATAAAGGTAATGACATTTACTGTAAATTGCCTAAAAGTTATTTTTATGGTCATAAAAAATTAGATGACAGTTGATGGGCCAAATAATACTTCGCTAGACCTGTCATTGACTGATTCATACTCCTCAGGAGTATTCTGGGATTTATTATGTCTGTATGAGTTAACATCCATATTCGGAAATGCGTCAACAAAATGTGAACTTTCAAAATACAGAAAATGAATAAAACGTATTGTAAATTGTATGGAAAATGTCTCTGCAGAAATATCTGTCCCTAATTACAGTCAATATCATTGATTAGGAAGGGGCCAGGTGTGTGGGATGTATTTTTGAACACAATATACACATTTTAAGACGATGAAATCTTGAAGTAACTGCAGGTGCAAAAGGAGGCAACACCTATTCTGGAATGTTGCTAAACCCGTTGCCTCTCCTTGTCAGAGATTTTTGTACAGTTATGGCTGTTACGTTGTGGCCATTAATTGACATTTTAAGCGAGTGAAAAACACTTTGTCTTTGTTATTTAAACAGGCTCATCACAGTACACCGGAGCCGTCATTGGGGTTTTCCTTGCCATTTTGGTTGTTGGATCTGGAGTTGTTATTGCAAAAATATTATACTCCCGACGTGACCGAATTTGCCTGGGTAATATTTTTTTGTATTGTCCTCTGTTCCAACAGCTTTAAGTTTACAAGCATTGAAATCGTCAGATCATCAGTTTTAATTTTTTTGATATTTTCATGAAAAGTAAATAATTATTAAACTTGTCGTAATTAAATCAATTATAATTCAACCTTAATGATAGATAAGAACTATCAATAATGACATGGAAATGTACTGACTATTTAAATATGTATTTATATTCTGACAAGCACTTTGGTCATTTTCATTACAGATAATGGATTTGGGCGGATGGAGGAGGAGACGGGAGATGTGATAAGCCTGGTTGATTCTGACGAGGACTTGGTGTTTGAGGAAGCTGTACCCAGACTGCCTTCGCAACCTGTGGCTAATGGACACAATACCACATTCGTGCAGATACACAGAATTCCGTCCAGTAAGGATTTATTTCCTAATATCAGCAGAAATACCCCCATAGGGGTATTACCAACATAATGTGTTTTGACGGTATTTTATATAGGCAAGTGAAATGATTGTAATGCAGCAATTCCACATCTGTTTCTTATATACAGTGTATCTTAGATATGCAATCAATCAAATTATTTCTGATAAAGATTAGCAAAAAAGGCGGCATAAATTAAACAACACAAATAATTAGCTATATTGTAATGTCAAATGAAACAAATAAAATTATGCATTTCTCATTTAAAGTGCATTTAAAAGTAATGGACACACTTGTTTATAGTACGTCGTTTAAATCGAATAGGATAATGTTTGATTTGGCTCAATTAATTGTTTAAGATCCACTTGTGGTTTCATCGTCCTAGCAAAACTGACCAGGTTTTTGCTCAAATGTGGCAAAGTTCATAAGGCTGTTGACCTTAGTCACAGCCCCATGTGCCAATGGAAGCAAAACAGCTCCATAACAGTAGGTATGGGTTCATTTTCTGCACAAGCATTCTCGTGTAGTCAAATTGACTACTATTGTGGATAACCCAGCACCAAGATATTTTGGGTAGAAACCTGTTTGCCTCTGCCAGGAGGCTGAAATTTGTCCTTAAGTGTGTCTTACTGCCAATCATTGACCTCAAGCACACATTGAAATCCACAAAAAAAATGTAGTTTAGTAAAAGATCAACATTTTGCAAGGCTGCTATCAGTCCCAGGACTTGAATACAATTAAAAACCTGTGTTTGAGCTGAAGGGGGCTGTAAGTGCCAGATTGAAATGATATTTTACCACTTTACTGCCCAATAAAGCATATGACTGAAAATACATTTAAAATTATGGAAATACTCTAAAACTGGAAGATGCAAATCTAACCTCTGTTTTTCTGTCCTATTTTGTAGATGATCATGAAGATGCAGAAATTGTTGAACATCCATTACAGTTAGAACATACTACGGACACAGAAGAACTGGTCACATTTTAGGTGTTTTTGTTCGTTTATTTGTTCTTTTTCAGAGAATATGAAGCAAAACATTTACTACCTATGAAAGTGTGAAATTATTGTTGGTTGGATTTAACCTAATGTGTAGACTGGTTGATTGTTTGCTACTGTATCATTGTATCATTTTAGCTTCAAGTTTATGAATAGGTTGTTAACAGGGTTGTTTCAATGGATTGATGCCATTTGTCATTAAATTACTTTTTTATACAATGTAACATGTGTTGTATTACTAAACACAAAACTAAACATGAATGTAAATGTATATGGATGTGAACCTCTTTCCTTAATTATAATGAACCACTGATAGAATGGTGAGATGGAAGGTGTAGGCCTAGTCTAATCATGAGATCAAACAAGCTAAAGACGAGTTTGTTACGTAAAAGAAAACAAGACCACGTGTGGCAAGGTAGCCAATCGTATTGCGTTGAAGGAATCGAGCATTTACAGGAAGTAACGTGTTGCTTATTTTCGCGTTTTTTGTTTTCTAAAAAGATAAATTGTCTTATCATTTCATTTCGTCAAACAAGAAAACAAACTGCGCTCTTTTCTTTAGAAATAGACATACGGCGTTTTAACATGTAGACAAATGAAATCGACATCGTCCAGAAATCAGGAAATAGAGGCAATCAACGGAACAAGAATGTAAACCGACTCCTGTCAAGGAACATAATTTACCACGATGTGTTCATCGGAAGACAACATTCCGGACATTCAGTCAGGTACGGTACTTGTTATATATAAATGCCATGGGTTTGAAGAATTCTTGCGTTTTTCAAGTAAGTTTTTATTACGTTTGGAGTCCAAGTCTTCCAGAAAAGACTGGAAATTACATCAACATCACATTAAATATCATGCAAAAGAAATCAATTGGATATCAACAACGAGAAATTGGTGGAGAGGATGGAAGGAAAGCTTTCTGTTCGAACCGCTGAATTGCTCACTGATAAGTAAAGTATTAACTCAAATGCGTTGTATTGTTATTGTCCAACAATATAACATGTTACAAAAAAAACTCAACATTTACAGCGTCCGACGGGCTGATATTGGAGTTGAAATCGGCACATCCTATATCCCTAGAGGGGCGCGCTGGCTGCGAGACGTGGAGCGTCGACTTCTCTCACGATGGCTCATGGTTTGCATGGACCATGGGACACGGAATTGTTTGGGTGGTCGCCTGGCCGCTTCGGTATGATAAGTATATGGACAAAGACCAATCCTGTAAATATTTGATCCAACCTTTCAACTTTCTAAAAGTTAATCTATTTTAAAATGTGGTCTAATTTTAATAGTTTTTCCTCCCTTCCAATTCAGTGGGTTTACAGTAATTGTTCTGAATCATAGCAGCAACCTAAGGGGTTTGGTAGAGTGGAAGATCAAGATGTGTTCTCTGATGCAAATCATGCCAAGCTATTCCATTTCTTATCACACTGTTTGCTTAATCAGGATGTATTCACCACCCACATTTGCTACCTGCTTGGAGAGAACATTCACAGCAACCACGATTAAGCTTGCACGCACCTTACCGACCACATGGAGTAGCTAGAACGGTCAAGACATGGCTGACCTGTCCAGCATCCTACCCATCTGAACTTCCACTTTGAAGTCTTGGCTATGTGCTTACTGTCAATAATTGTTGTCCAAACAGGGCCAACAAGGTTGGGATTGCCCCAGAGAGCCATTCAAAGGACCAGTCTTTGAACTGTGGTCAAACAGTGTGGGGGCTGGCATTTGGACCACGTCCATCGAAGAACCAAGCACTCGAAGACAAAGCAGAATCCTGTGACAGAAAATCATCTCGACTGCTTCTGGCAACTGGCTTAGAAAACGGAGTGATCAAGATATGGGATGTTGCAACTGGTGGGATATTTAACCCAATACACTTCTCTTTTATGCAATGATCATAATACTCAAGTCTCTTACAAGTGTGCTGATTGTATTTTCAGGGCAGCTTCGATTTGACCTCAGAGGACATGAGGGGATTGCGAGGGAACTGGTTTTCATACCCAATGGAAAGCTCACTCTTGTGTCGTCATCTCGAGACAAAACCTTAAGGATATGGGATCTAACCCAAAAAGGTCAGCTGCTGTTCAAACCTCACTCCAAAGGATATAAGGAGATCGAGACTAAAAGATTCTATCTTCAGTTTGATCAAAATTGAGGATTTGACATAACTTCTGATCAATATTCTGTACTTCTATAATATTCAAAATGTCATGTTAAGTTACTAAAGTAAATGATACAAAAGATACAAAAATGGTGACACTTGATACCAATGAGGCTTCAGAATCATATACAATAATAGAATAATCTTTTTTGCAGATAGAATCTTCTAGTATGTGACTACCGGGTGGCAAGGTGTTCTTTTTTAGATTAAAGTATCTACTCATCTACTTTTTGGGCAAATATTTAGTAAACACAACATTCATTGAAATATTTTTATTTTATTCAAATCAACTCATCACATGTATTTTGTAGAGCCCTTTTTACATCAGCAGTTGTCTAAAAGTGCTATACCCAGCCAAGATCCAAAAAGAAAAGAGTTTAGGTATGGAAACGAATAAAACAACATGGAAATGCAGAAGGTTAGTAAGCAATTGTGGACCTACCTATATTTTGCTCCGTTCATCCTTCTCTCAGTTCAGAGGGTTAATCCTTCAGGAGAATGTGGCCAATGTTTAACGGGTTCAAATAGGGAATTTACCTTCAAGTTCTATACAGTGTATGTGATTTCATTATCTGGCCTTCATAGGTAAAAAAGAGTCGCATGTCCTCACTGGTCACAAGGATTGGATCAGCTGCTGTAGCGTCTCACCAGACTGCAGCATGATGGCATCCGTTGGCCGGTTTGACAGAGTAAGTTATATTTCCCACCGAACCAATGATTTGTCTGTAAGGTAGGACTTTTGTGGGAGATTTATGATGAGTGTAATCAAACTCTTTAAAGTTGTTAAGTATTATTTACTTATTTTTAGTTACTTTGATTGTGTCACCTCCCTTACAAAGAAACATTTCGAAGTATACAGTGCCTTCAGAAAATATTCAGATCCTGTTAATTTTTCCATGTTTTGTTGTGTTATGGACATAATTCATAATTTATTACATACTTTTTTGGCAAAGAGGAAATGTTTTTAGAAATTCACCATCTTATGGACAATATAAAACGGAAATATTTAATGTATGTAAGGTGTCAGGCCCGTTGCCAGGACTCTCCGAATTGAGCTCTGGTGCATCCTGTTTCCTTTCATCCACCCTGGTGTCTCAAGATCTTGATTGGAGTCCACTTCTTGCAAATTAATTTGATTGGACATGATTTTAAAAGGCCACACACTTCACAGTACATGTCAGGAAAAGATGCCACAAAAGTCCAAGGAACTCATTTGTAGACCTGCAGTGTGTAGAACTGGGCAAGGTTATAGAGAAATTGCTATAGCACTGAAAGTTCCCAGGCGCAGAGTTGGCTCCATCATTGTGAAATAGAAGAAGGATGGAACCACCAACAGTCTTTCGGAAGCTAGCCACCTGGCCAAACCGACAAATTGGGGGAGAATGGCCTTGGACAATCCTGTCTCTTAGCTCTATGGACAACTCTTTTGACCCCGTGGCTTGGCTTTTGCTCTGACATGCACTGTCAACTGTGGGACCTTATATAGACAGATGTGTGCCTTTCCAAATCCTGTCCAATCAACTGAATTTACCACAGGTGGACTCCAAGTTGTAAAAAACATTTCATGGATGTACAGTGGAAACAGGATGCACTTGAGCTCATTTTCAGGTGTCATAGCAAAGCACCTGAATACTGTAAATAAGATATTTGTATTTTCAACTTTCTAAACTTGTTTTTGCCTTATGAAAAAAAATGTCTATGTAATCCATTTACAATACAGCTGTAACAAAATCTGTCAAAATGTGAACTAAGTGAAGGGGTGTGAGCCTTAAAATGCAGTCAGACTGCTAACACAACAAAACTTTATATTTTTATACATGTAAGCCAAATCAAACCACGCTGTAGAGAGCAGATCTATGCAACCACCACATGTGATGAGTCGGTGCTGTAAAGGAAATGTCAGAGTTTGGTTCATCTCAGGCAGGTGGTGTGAAAAGTACCTTCTCTTTCTGCTATCAGATGGTGTGTCTGTGGAGCCTGCGGTCGTACACCTTTATCCGAAACTTAAAGGGGACCAATCACAAGACATTCTACCTGTTAGCTTCCTGTGACTTCACTCCTGATGGGGCACTTCTCGCCACCGCTGCTTTCAGTGGCTCCGGTTGGTGGATTGATCTGTGGGACCCATACACTGCACAGAAACTGGCCTCTCTAATGTAAGTCTCTTCTGATATGTGTGTGATGGTAATTGTTTGATATTTGCGTTCATTATTTAGAAAATGTTTGCCTTCCCTATAGGGATTGCTGTGAGATGTATGGACAGAACCAAATCTCATCGTTGCGATTCTCACCCGATGGTTTGCACCTGGCCATTGTTACGGAGGACAGGTGAGAGTAGAGTTAGTCCCGTTCTGGAACTGTGGTGGATCTGTTGGATGTGTAGAGGTTTATAAAACATTTTGGGAGATTCAGAGATTTTTTATTTGATAAAGTTTACTAAAATATGACACAATGTTACTATAAGTGTGTTTCTGTTAGTGTGAAAATGACAGATTACTAATGTGTACAAGGATCTTTTGTTTGAATTTAGAGTAAATTATTAGCTAATCAAAGCCTTTTGATATGTTACAAAATTGATATATTTTTTTATCTTGATGACGGAGGGGTTGAGAGCATGTTTTGAAGCCATGTTTAGTCTCTCATTGTCTACTTTCAGAACAACTCACTGAAAAAATATGCAAACCTTACGGATAGTCTATTTAAAGGGATTGTTCATCGAAACTACAAAACGACGAACTGGTTTCTAACACATTGAGCAGTCTATGGACACTACGTTTGAGCCATAAGTTTGCTGCTGGCTGATGTGTAGTTAGATCCTCCATGAGCCCATGCATATTGATGGCTTTGGTGTTTTTGTGTGTGGAAAAACACAGTTGTTTTGGTATGAATTCCTAGAATGAAGTTGTGATATGTACGTGTCAGTGCATCACAATAAATGTGAAAGTAGTGAAAAGTTATTTTCCCCCCATAATTAAAATCAAAATGTGTCACCTTCATATAATCTAAAACATTTCAAGCCTTATTTTTGTTTCAATCTTGATGATCATGGCTTACAGCTCATAGCAAACTAAAATCCAGTATCCCAGAATATTATAATAAAAACATATGGAAATGTTCAGCTGAGAAGAGCGAAATAAAACAAAACACCTGCAAAGGTTTCATAAGCAAGTTTATTTATATAGCACAATTCATACACAGAAGCAATTCAATGTGCTTTACAGTGAAAATAGAAATACTGCAATGGAATAAAAACAGTCAGATCCATCATCAGAAGATTGTTACATTTACACAGAGGTTATTCCTCTGATAGCACTAGAACTTGCATTACAATTGGTAAAAGATAGCAAGATATAGATTTATAACAAAATAAATCAAGAAGAGAAGTACAAAATACAGCATTATAATAAAACATAGAATAAGAAAATATAAATGAAATATAAAAACATAGGAAGCTAAAAAAAGCTGTTAGACTAAATAGTGCTGTTATAAAAACATAGGAAGCTATAAGGCTCACAGTGTGGTTAAGTTTAAAAGCTCAGTCATAGGCATATGAAAAAAGAAGTGTTTTGAGCCTGGATTTAAAAATGGACACGTTTGGTGAACGTCTAAGATCTTCTGGTAGTTTATTCCAGTTGTGTACAGCATAACTGCTAAACACAGCTTCTCCAAGTTTAGTTTGGACTCTGGGCTCTACTAGGTCACCTGAGTTCATGGATCTAAGGGCCCTGCTTGGTTTATATTCTTCAAACATATCTGAAATGTATTCGGATCCTAAACCATTCAGAGATTTATAAACTAGAAGCACCACTTTATAGTCTATTCTTTAACTGACCGGATGCCAATGCAAAGATTTAATAACCGGAGTGATGTACACTTGGTTCTGGTTAACATTCTAGCAGCAGCATTCTGAATGAGCTCCAGCTGTTTTAGACTTTTTGGTGAGTGCAGTTAAGAGGCCATTACAGTAGTCAACCCTACTCGAGATAAAAGCATGGATGAGCTTCTCTTCTAATGCTGTTTTGGTGACCGATTTGATATGATTGTTAAATGTGAGGTCTGACTCTATCAGAACACCAAGATTACGGTCTTGATCCTTTGTTTTAAGGGCCCGAGAATCCAGCTCTTTATTAATACTTTTTTTTGTTGCCAAACACAATAATTTCAATTAAACTTGGTTTAATTTTAGACAGGTTTGGTTCATCCAGGTATTTGTGTGCTCTAAACAGTGACACAGAGAGTCTATTGAGCTGTTGTCATATGGTTTGAGAGCCATATACAGTGGGGAGAACAAGTATTTAATACACTGCTGATTTTGCAGGTTTTCCTACTTACAAAGCATGTAAAGGTCTGTAATTTTTACCATAGGTACACTTCAACTGTGAGAGACGGAATCTAAAACATAAATACAGAAAATCACATTGTATGATTTCTAAATTATTCATTAGCATTTTATTGCATGAGAAGTATTCGATCACCTACCATCCAGTAAGAATTCCGGCTCTAACAGACCTGTTAGTTTTTCTTTAAGCCCTCCTGTTCTACACTCATTACCTGTATTAACTGCAACTGTTTGAACTCGTTACCTGTATAAAAGACACCTGTTCACACAATCAAACAGACTCCAACCTCTCCACAAAGTCAAAGACCAGAGAGCTGTGTAAGGACATCAGGGATAAAATTGTAGACCTGCACAAGACAGGGATGGGCTACATGACAATAGGCAAGCAGCTTGGTGAGAAGGCAACAACTGTTGGTGCAATTATAAGAAAATGGAAGAAGTTCAAGATGATGGTCAGTCTCCCTCTGTCTGGGGCTCCATGCAAGATCTCACCTTGTGGGGCATCAATGATCATGAGGAAGGTGAGGGATGAGCCCAGAACTACATGACAGGACCTGGACAATGACCTGAAGAGAGCTGGGACCACTGTCTCAAAGAAAACCATTAGTAACACACTACGCCATAAGGGATTAAAATCCTTCAGTGCACGCAAGGTCCCCCTGCTCAAGCCAGCGCATGTCCAGGCCTGTCTCAAGTTTGCCAATGACCATCTGGATGATCCAGATGAGGAATGGGAGTAGGTCATGTGGTGTGATGAGACATAAATAGAGCTTTTTGGTCTAAACTCCACTCGCCGTGTTTGGAGGAAGAAGGATGAGTACAACCCCAAGAACACCATCCCAACCGTGAAGCATGGAGGTGGAAACATCATTCTTTGCGGATGCTTTGCTGCAAAGGGGACAGGACGACTGCACCGTATTGAGGAGAGGATGGATGGGGCCATGTATCGTGAGATCTTGGCCAACAACCTCCTTCCCACAGTAAGAGCATTGAATATGGGTTGTGGCTGGGTCTCCCAACGACCCAAAACACACAGCCAGGGCAACTAAGGAGTGGCTCCATAAGAAGCATCAAGGTCCTGGAGTGGTCTAGCCAGTCACCAGACCTGAAACCAATAGAAAATCTTTGGAGGGAGCTGAAAGTCTGTATTGCCCAGCGACAGCCCGAAACCTGAAGGATCTGGAGAAGGTCTGTATGGCGGAGTGGGCCAAAATCCCTGCTGCAAACCTGGTCAAGAACTACAGGACACGTATGGTCTCTGTAATTGCAAACTAAGGTTTCTGTACCAAATATTAAGTTCTGCTTTTCTGATGTATCAAATAATTGTCACACTGCAAAATCAGCAGTGTATCAAATACGTGTTCTCTCCACTGTATATTTGAGTATCATCGGCATAGCTGTGGTAGTTAATGTTGTTGTTCTGTAGAATTTGGCCCAGAGGTAGCATATAGAGATTGAACAGAAGCGGTCCGAGAACTGATCCCTGTGGAACTCCGCATGTCATAGCCACCATATCAGATTCATGATTACCAATGGTGACAAAGAAACTCTGGCCATATCGATAAGATCTGAATCAATCAAGGACTGACCCGGAAAGTCCTAACCAATTTTCCAGCCTATGTATAAGTGTTCTATGATCTACAGTGTCAAAGGCTGCACTGAGATCTAGTAGAACTAGAACTGTTATTTTATCTGAATCAGTATTCAGCCGTATATCATTTAAAACCAATCAGGGCCGTTTAAGTACTGTGGTGAGGTTGGAAGCCTTACTGACATTTGTGTAAGAGTGCTCGAGGTCACAAAATCGCTCAGTTGATTGTATGGCACTCGACACTTTTGTACAAATTACTGCATCAATGCGGTGTGGCATGAAGGCAATCAGCCTGCGGCACTGCTGAGATGTAAGCCCAGGTTGCTATGATAGCGACCTTCAACACGTGTTGTTGAGTCAGGTATAGCTCCTTTTCCTCTTGACAATGAGATATGCCAGATGAGTTTAGGTCAAATGAGATTGCTGGACAATCAAGCACAGTAATAACATGGCCAGCAAACCAGTTCCTACTAATTCTGGCACTGTGTGCAGGTGCCAAGTCCTGCTGGAAAAGAAAATCAGCATCTCCATAACACTTGTCAGCAGATGGAAGCATGAAGTGCTCTAAAATCTCCTGGTGGATGGATGCATTGACACTGGACTTGATAAATGTGGACCAACACCAGCAGATGACATGGCACCCAAATCATCACTGACTGTGGAAACTTCACAGAATCCAAGCAACTTGGATTCTGTGCTTCTCCACTCTTCATCTAGTCTCAGGGACCTAGACATCCAAATTAAATACAGATTGTACCTTCATCTTAAGAGAGGACTTAGGACCACTGAGCAACAGTCCAGTTATTTTACTCCTTCAACCAGGTAAGACGCTTCTCCCATGGTCTCTGGTTCAGGAGTGGTTTGAAACTTGGAATGCGACACTTGTAGTCAATTTCCTGGACTTGTCTGCATGATGGCTCTTGATACATTGACTCCAGCCTCAGTCCACTCAATGTGAAGCTCGCCCATGTTCTTGAATTGGCTTTGCTTGACAAGCCTCTCAATCCCTGTTGCTTGTGCACTTTTTCCAACCACAATTTTCCCTTCCAGTCAACTCTCCATAAATGTGCTTTGATACAACACTCTGCGAACAGCCAGCAATCACCTTCTGTGGCTTACACTCCTTGTTGAGGATGTCAATGAAGGTTTTCTAGACACCTGTTAAGTCAGCAGTCTTGCCTATTATTGTTGTTGTGTGTACAGAATGCTCAGGGAGTTAATTAGCTGATTAGAGCTCTTCTCAGGTCGACATTAAATTTTTTAAATTATAATATTTTTAGATACAGGATTTTTTATTTCCATGAGCTGTAAGCCATAATCATCTGGATGGAAACAAAAAAGGCTTTGAAATGTTTCACTTGGTGTAATGAATCTAGAATATATGAATATGTCACTTTCTGATTTGAATTACAGGAAAAAATATATACTTTTCCATGATATTCAAATTTTTTGAGATGCACCTGTATATCTATATACAACTTTATATAGAATAAAACACTGACCACGTTGTTCACATTCTTTAAGGGCTTTACACTTTACTTATGAAAATAGAGAATGCGGTTACAGAAACCTTTTCTGTTTCACAGAGCCCTCCAGATTTGGGAGCTGGGAAAGAAGGGCATGGTGATGCAGACCAAAGAGGACCGTGCTTCCAATGGGCTGTGCTGCAACTTCCACCCACATGGTGGCGTCGTTGCCACAGGGTAGATTCAATGACGTTTCTGTTTTAGTCTCTATAGACACTACCAACATTTTGATGTCAGCAATAATGGTTTCAAGATGTAGCCCTTTCAAATGATGCCAGATGATGGAAAATATGTCATAAGATCCAAAACACATTATACCTGCAGTTTATCTATTTTAAGTTTCCTTTATTGCTGACATAACCTTGTATCAACCGTGAACGAACAAAAATAGTTTCTTGGTCCATTTTTCACTTAATGGTTTATATTTATTGGAACAACAACATGATCACTACAGATGGAGGCCAGGAATATAAGCTATGTTATATTTTTGGTTATACTCCCAACACCTTGTTGAGGCAGTTAATAAATGTAGTCTTAATTGGCATGTCCAACTAGGAAGGTTTAAACAGGGAAAACTAATTGTCTATGCCCCTGTGTGTTGTGGTTGCAGGACCAGAGATGGCCATGTGAGGTTCTGGAAGGTTCCTAGGTCAGTACCCAGCCTGAGCCACCTGTGCCGCTCCGCTTTGCGTCTGTCGGTCTCCACCCAACAGGTGGAGGCCCTCCCTATTCCGCGCAGAATCCTGGAGTTCCTCACCTACAGAGACATCCCGGACCACTTCGTAGCACGGCCTGACTGCCCTACAGAAATGCAATCGTGACTTTGGGAATGGGCAGATAACTTGTTTTTTACTCCTTTTGTAATCTTTTTGAGTTGGCGAGTGTTGATTGACTGATGATCAAATAGTCCAGGCAGAGGAGCCTGTCTTGCCTGGTTTTAAATCCATGATTTGTTGATGGACTGTTGGGTTGTTTTAGGGCTCTGAATGGAGTGTGGTTCAGTTGGTAGAGCATGGAGGGCGGCACTCAGTTCTTTGTCAGAGCATCTGCTATATGACTTACATGTTTTAATATGCCGCTTTTACTCTTCTCTAGAAAATGCTCTTCCGTGGCAAATGTTCTTAATGGGTTAAGCAGTCATGTCAAATCAGCTAGAGTTGTCAGAGGAAATCTCTCAGGATGCTTGAGTGAAAATTCCCCTTATGATTAAATTAAATCAGGCAATGGCACTTTTAAAAGCATTGACACATAATATTAAAAGGTAAAATCAAGTTTCAAAAACATTGCTGGAAGTTACCAGAGGTCTATTTTGTTAGAGGTATCTATTGTGTTAATTGTTATTTATTATGTACATTTACTAAGATTAAATAAACTGGAAACATGTACAGGAAACTGGTTTATAGACATTATTCCATGTCAACATAGTAGAAACTTTTACATTAACTATTTCATTGAACAGACATTCAATCTAATGTACATACAGGAATTTTCTTGAAAACAAGCCCAAGCATGTTCACGCCTCTCAGAGTGGGTAATGCAGGCCCTTTTGTTTCAGCCCAGCACTAACACACAATTCAGGTTACTTTGGCCTTTACCAGCTATGCTAGTGACCGACTGGAACCAAAACACAACAGGCCTCTAGGACCTTGGGTACAAGACCCCTGTGCACTCACTGTTTGTGATTTTAGTACCGAGGGTCTAAGCAGCCTCATTGACCACGATGTCTCTGACCGCCTGAAAAGCTGCCACCATTGAACTCAACTGAATCTTCTCGCTGGTTCCTGAGGCCAGCCGGTATCTGAAAGACAAACATTCACATTAAATTCACATTCAAGTCATTTAACCGATGCTTTCATCCAGAGCAACTTAAAACAGTAAGGTATTCATCACTTCTGGGAAAGCTCTGTCACCGGTAAACAAAAGACGCTTACTCAATATCTGCCAACTTGATAAGCAGGCCCATCCGAATGGCAGGAGGGAAATCCACTGTAACAAACCAAATCGCATTGTTAACCATGGAATATAACACCACAGAAAGAAATCAAATACATCAAAGCGTGGATCACTGCTCCGTCTGACCAGGAAGGCCGACACTTCCGATCAACATCTCAAGCAATCTACTCAAACTAATCAACACAGGACTGAGGCGTGAACCCATCTGCTGAAGTTACAATAGAGGACCCTCTCTATGGGGGAAGGAAGGAGACGCCTCCGTGGGGGAGGGAATATAATAATAAAATTCACCAGTTGTCTATTCAGTGGCTTCACACCCAGCTAGGAACCACGCCGCCAAATGGCCGCAGTTTGAATATCAAAGGAATTAGCATTGAGTTTGGGGCTTGCTCAAATGGTTCCCCAACAATGGGATGCCCCCTTTGCTTTCACAACAAAGAAATGTTGCATATGGCAGAACCAGAAAACAACAGTGAAAAGACACTGACAAAAAGGACTGGGATTGTTTTTGCGTTATCAGCATAACAAAGAAATAATGCTTCCTTTCAATATGTAATGTGTGAAGAGTTTCTGGTATTCTCTAGAGAACATTTATTTGACCATGTTGGTATCTACCGAAGCACAAGGAAAAGACAGAACATGTCCTCTCCTTAAGTATACTGCTCTAGCAGTGAATTCAGGAAAAAACACTTCATTCAGTGTCAAGGTCTGTTGTCTGTGTTGCATTTGGTTACACAATTTATAATGGTGTATTGCAATTTGTAAAGTGGGATGATGAGTTTTCAACCTCAATTTGAGACCAAAGTTTTTCAGTGTCTTATTATGGCAAATTCCATTACAAACAATCCAGCCATTTATATCCACCATTACAATTGTTTATAGGTACATACTGTGTCAAATCCCTCAAAACCCACACCATGAAAGTTAACTATCAACTCATTTTAAAACTGTCTATGGTAAGACCAGAACAATCTGACCAAATACTTAACAGTTATAAAATGTAGAAACGTAAAAAATCTAAAACCAATTCGACCAGTTTGTTCATTTTAAGGTTGCCAATCTTCTTCTCCATTGGCATTCCTCCTACCGTTGACAGCCATGATAATCACCATGGGGTCTTCTGGGAACCCGGAGCAAGAAAACATCAAGCCTCTATGCAGATGGTGTCAATTCAAATTTAGTAAGTATACTCTCATACCCTGCAGCATGGAGCTGTTTATGTACCAACAATACAATCGAACAATTTTTCCACCTTGTCAGTTCAGGGGATTTGAACCAGAAACTCTGCAGCTACTGAGCACAATGTCCTAACTGAAATGATTCACTCAATGGAACAACAACTCTCCTACTGCATGGAAACTAATAATTTGAACCACTGAATTGTAAAAGTGCTCTGTGTCCAGACATAAGAATATCAGGTCGTCATAATTTCACTGCTCAGAGCGCCACTATTTTGTTATTTGACAATCAACAGCCTGACTTTGACCAGGGGATACCTCTGTGTATGACTAGATGGATCTCCGTCAGGATGTCATGCAGGGCCAGGCCTTTCAACGTCTTCAGCTGAAGAGTCTCTGAGGTACATAAGCTAAGGAACATCTCTCAATAGGGTTTCATTTCGTGGACATCCCTGTTAAAATAAAGGATTATTAAGAAATGTATTTTTCATTGAAAATGTTATCCATTCAAAATAGAAGCTGATATTTCATCGCTTAGACAACATTTTCATTTTCTAAGTTGTCCTGGAATTTGTGCTTTTTTGACATGTTCATGGATTGGAATAGAGATTTCATTAAAAATGACATTTTATCCTGACATTATGGTATCCCTGTATGATGAAAGAACACAAGGCTTTCACTGCCAGTTCCTAGAAGAGGTGGGAGCTACTGGGGAAATGGTATGTGTAGGTGGTAGACTGCCGGTTTAGAGAATACCTATCTGTAGGTGGTAGACTGCCGGTTTAGAGAATACCTATCTCTGAGCTTCTCTCCAAAAGATTTCTGAATATTTCCTGAGAGACATCATGTTAAATTCACTTATTAAACATATCAGTCTATTTACAAATACTGCATTGTTGTAGGTGGTCATATCATGTATCTGATGTTGTCATTTGAAAGAGCTGCTTAGGGTAGGGGGGAATTTTGTTTGGGGGGGATAGACTAAACATTCTGGCAAAACATATGATGTGGAACTGAACAGAGGATACGTTTGTAAGCGGTGCTGAAGTCCTTGTTTAGGGCCCATTCCAGGATGTTGGCTATGTCTGATCGAAGTGGGTGACCAGTGCAGGTGTAAACATTGTCCTCAGTCACCTTTCCATAGGCCATGCTGGTGCTCTGACAAATACATAGGAAACAAATTGGTCAAAAGAAATCAAAGTTCAGACTGTGAAACTAGTGTTCCTTTGTAGTGAGGTACATTTTGGGACAATCAGTCATTGCATCCATACTGTAGGTCTGTCTATGTTTTTTTTTTTTTTAAGTGTTCCATTAAAGACAGGGATCCAGACATTCCATTGGTGCTACTGAGTCTTTCAGTTAGTGGTACAAGATTTCAATTTAGACATTATGATCATATCTTATATGGAATTCCTTCTGTGTTGGCATACTAGATATCAATGTGGCAACCAATGATTAGTAATAGAAAGTTCAACGCTATTTAAATCTTTCAATTAAAATAACAAATATTTTGAATGATGTAATTCATTCCAGTCAGTAACCCGGCAAACTGAAAACTCAAGTCATGATTCTATACAGAAGACTCAACTTCAGAATAACTGTTTTCTAACTTGTTTTAGACATATAATCAATAATTTTTCATAATCCATTTAAAGCCAGATCTAGTTGCAGTTTCAACACGATCAGATGCTGTTGTCACGGTTACACAGTCAGTGGGAGTGGCTCCCACACAGCCACAGACGGAACTCACCAAGGAGGGAATTTGATATCAGGACAAATGGTTCACATGACTGACTAAAACAATACAGTAGAAGGAAAGTTTTGTTTTTGAAGGTTGCACTGATGTGATCAATTTAAAACGTACATTAAATAACACTAAGGGTCGTCAAATTTGGTCGCAGCCCAGAGCACATGTAAGTGGGTTTAAAATAAAGTTTGAAGCCTCAAAACATGGTAAAACACTTCTTTTTGAACACTGGACAGTTAATGTCCACTGCACCCATCAGTCTGCGAATTTGGGAGTGGTTACATTGCATCATACCTGCTTTATAGCGAAAGCCAGGCAAAACTTCATTTGAACAACAACTACATATTGAAGGATTCCAGTTATAAATAGTGCATTTGGAATCTGCATTGTTTGATAGAAACTAGGGCTCCTAAATTGTTCTAAAATTACATCAATGTTAGATATCATAATGAGCGAGGCCATACAGATTGTATGTAAATGCAACATACATTTCATTAAAGTTGGAATGTCGAGCAGATCACTTTTTTATTGAACAACTCAAAGCTAGATGACTGGTTATCTGTGTACGCATTTTGTTTAAAACTGCCGAGATAAGGGCTTTACAAAATAAGGCATTCAATCGGTGTCAATTGATATCATAATGAGCGAGGCCGTGATACTGGTTTAGCCTCCCTATTGACACTGTTCTTTTAAAAGCATGCTGTTCCAGCATTCAGAAAACTCTCACAGAGACAGTCTCACAGCAGGGCAAGCTTGTGACTTAACATACTTGTCAATAGATGGGCCATCAATTTGGGACTTAACATACCTAAAGGCATAGATAGGTGCTTGGTTTGCACTCAGACATGACAGCATGTCTTGATTAACAATTGTCACATTCACACTGATTGTTTCTCAGCATGGAAACGCTGTGTAGACAGTCAGGAATACCCTCTTATTCTCGCTCCTGTCAACATTTGATTTCTGTTCCCATTTCTGATTACAGAAATTAATATTATTATTTGGAAAAATGAGCAAATGGTGTTTAAAAGCCATCTTTTGTTTTAAGGTTGGTCACTGTACCGCCCCCTTTGAAAATGGTCACCTTTTGTTGCCTAACAGCCTGATATGAAACCACATAATATCTGACTTTTCCTGCTTTGTTTACACACAGTAACCCACAATATCCAAGTGAAACTAACATTTTTAAAAACGTGAATGAACTTTTATGTTAATGTTTATAAACCTTAAAATATAAAAACATTTAATAATATTTTTTGGGGAAAAACATAGGGCCATTCTAGTGGTATGCATGTTTTGGAGCCATAAAAGAAAACTCTTGAATTTAAAATCCTTAATTTCATGAGACATTTTGTGTTTTTTTGTGTACAGTTGGTTCTGTAAATATATTATATGAGCAAGAAGACAATGAGTTTCAATGTAAGTTCAGTAAAGAAGCAGCGTTCTCCCTTTATCAGTGGACAACCTAACTTGTTGAGAGACTGTGTATAGTACAGCATCCTGCACATCTATTTGGCCTAGAAGTTCTTTCACTCATAGTGTGTCACCTCAGCCTTACATAATAGTGAACACCAATGGGGTTCAGTTATCTCCACCGATGCAGCATAGGTCTGCCCTCAACCGACAACTCATTCAGAAAACTCTTTCCCAACTGTCTATCCAAAAAAACAACAACATATGTAAGACCATTTGGCTACATACTGTTAGTGAGCTCTTTCTGTACCTGCAGTATGTTGAGGGATCTTCTCATGTCCCCTGATGACAGGGTCACAATAGCTTTCATTCCGTCTGGAGTTACATCAATACTGCAGGGACAAGAACACACATGCATTAGTCTGACTGAAAAGGCAAGAATTTATATTATTAAAGCTTTATTTCAAGGTCTCTTCTACAGCTGGGGCCTGCATATACACATAACCAGATACAGTTTAGATTCAATTAATGAAAACAGACAGGAAAAAAACATTCAGAACAGACAAAATAAACAGAAGAAAAAACCCAGAACAGACCAAACAAGACGCTTACAGATAGCACAAGACAAAGTACACTGCTTTAAACACAGATGTTAACCCCTCAGTGGCATGACTGACGTACCACTCTGGAGAAATACTAACATCAGATACCAGATTTTGAAAGTTACACAATTTCTCCCACAAAAATGTGTGTCGTTATAACAAAATGTACATTGTTCAATGTATAGTGGTTCAATGAACTGCACACAGTGTTCCCTGGCCCATATTCCCTAGACGAGCAGCCTGTCATTATCCATGTCTTCTCAGCCTCACCTCTCCTGCTGGATAACGTACTCCAGCCTGGGGATCATCTGGTCCTGGGACAAGGGTCCGAAGCGGAACCTGGTGCATCTGGACTGCAGGGCTGGGATGATCTTAGACAGGTAGTTACAGATCAGACAAAACCGGGTGTTCTCAGTGTACTTCTCAATGACTGAGTAGAAAAGAGAAAGATGTACAGGAGAAAGGGAGAGAAAAATAGGGACATGTACATCTAGAATATGACTTTTCTGGTTAAAAAATGTGTATTAAGAATTGGCTGTCGCTTGAAATAAAAAGCATTCAGCATGTTGCTTGCAGTCTTACATGTTACTGGGAAAACGACTATAGACTAACAGGAAAATTGCAACACTATATTACCCAGAAATCTGTCCATGAATCTACTTTAAAGATGATTTGAAAATGATTGGTTAGCTGGCAGACCATGGACACCCAACAAATGAGAACCTCAAAAGATGGTACCTCGTCGCAATGCATTCTGAGCATCGCGGGTCATGGCATCAGCCTCGTCCAGTATCACCAACTTGAAACCCTTCCTGAAACGACAAAAATAAAAATCCTAAATCTTCCGAATGGAACTAAGGTTTACAGGGACTTGGAATACAAGTTTGAGTTCTTGTTCTGGAATGACAGGTAGCAAAAAGCTACTGGGAGTCTACTACTTTAAAAGCCAACTTGTCTGTAACGACAAGTAAACATAAATAGCGTCAGCGTATTATTGTCTTACTTGAATATGGTCCTGGTGCTGGCAAAACTCAGTATTGGCCCTCGAACCACATCTATACCTCGGTCATCTGATGCATTTAGCTATAAAAAAAGGTTTTGCATGAACATGTAAGAACAATAACTTGTTACAATAACACATACATTGGTGCATATTGTAAAGCTAGGTCATTTGTAAACAAAAATTCAATTTAGCAATTGAAAATAGTCTGTTGACCAGTACAAAGGGTTCTATGTTCTGCCACTGAAAGTTTGTTTTGCAATTAATCACTGAGAAAATGTACCACATCTTTGCCACTCTAACGCCAGAGCAACAACATCAACAACAGCTGTTCAAATTTTCTTGAAACTTATAGACCACCCAAGTTTCTTGATAGTTTTGATATCACCTTTTTTTTTTCAAAGGCTGCTGAGCAATACATGTTGTGTTCTGCCATTAGCAGGATTTTTATTTTTTTTAAAATATATAATAATAATTTACATAATATGTAAACATTCACATTATATAATAAGAAACGCTCACTGGACCAGAGTTATGCACTAAGGGGCCACACATCGCAGGGTTTTAGTTAGCCCCACGGCCTGAAAGGTGTTTAAGCTCACTGACTACAGACTATTTTACCTGGGAACTAACATGGTGCTCTCTACCAAATAAGAGCTTTTGCTTGTTGAAAGTAGAATAGTTAAGGTCATTGTGTAATGTTTTCAGTTTCTTCCCTACAACACTTCTTTTTCTGATTCTGTTTGCACATGGATACTTCAGAAAACAAGCTAGACTTCATAAAATACCTATTCCACACCAACACACACTGATTCCACACAAGATGCGTTCTTTTAGAAGGCAATTCCTTTTAGAGCGCAATTCCTGTTTGCCATGTGAACTGATAATGTTATCTAGTTGTCATGAAAATTATATTTAAGTTGATTATTTGTACCAAAATCCCTGGATATGTGAAGAGGGCTGTGGGTGAGAATCGTTCACCTGTGAGGCTAGCCCACCTGGAAACATTCAACACCTCTTGGAAAGAAGTCTGTCATTACAGTGTCTCATTGAAAACTACTACTTCAGTGGTCTGGGGAGGTGGTTCAGTGCTCTTCCCACCAAAGCACAGGTACTGCAGCAGGGTTCAAACCTACACCACAGCTGTGCCTGTCCACCGCAAACAGTGGCTTAAAACCCTGGACAATGAGTTGAAGGATTTTTGCCAAAACAAACAGAATTACATTTGTTTTGCTGACATAAACTGGTAGCTTCAACTGATTGTACATTTTAGGTGGATGTGAGTTAGCTAGTTATTTTTCCATGTCCATTTGGAATGTCTCCTAAAATATATTCTTTTGACTGTCTTTCATCTGACAAAATGAAAAACAGGCCATTATACACTGGAAATGACAATGACAAAATACACAAAGTATCATTTGAATATGTCAAAGTTCCTACATGAGGCAACAGAAACAAACAGAGCGATCCTCCAGTCATGACTAAATAATGGTATAATTAATTTCAGTGTTATATATTAGCTTTTATTGATATTATGGCAAGAATATGTAGTCAAGAGAATATACTAAGCAAAGAGAAACGATGGTCCAACATTGCTTTAAGACATGAAGGTCAGTCAATCTGGAAAATATCAAGAACATGATATGAAGTTTCTTCAAGGGCAATTGCAAAAATATCAAGTGCTATGATGAAACTGGAACTCATGAGGACCGCCTCAAAATAGAAAGACCCAGAGTTACCTCTGCTGTAGGACAAAAGGTACTAGCCTCAGAAATTAATTGCACCTCAGATTGCAGCCCAAATAAAAACTTAACAGATTTCAAGTAAAAGACACATCACCTGCTAAGTAAATCAGGCCTTTATGGTTGAATGGTTGCAAAGAAACCATTACTGAAGGACACCAATGAGAAGAGACTTACTTGGGCCAAGAAACATGAGAAATGGGCATTAGACAATTGGAAATAAATCAATTGGTCTGATAATTCCAAATTAGAATTTTGTTACTTTTTTGACAACTACTGTGTCTTGGTGAGATGCAGAGTGGGTAAACGGATGATCTCTGCATGCTTGTTTCCCACTAAGAAGCATGGAGGAGGGGGTGTGATGGTGCTATGCTGGTCACACTGTTTACTATTTATTTAGAACTCAAGGCACACACAACCAGCAAGGCTACCCAAGCATTCGGCAACTATGCCATCACATCTGGTTTGTGCTTAGTAGCACTATAATTTGTTTTTCAACAAAACAATAAAACAAAATACACCTCTAAGCTGTGCAAGGGCTATTTGACTAAGAATGAGTGTGATGGCACTGCATCAAATGACCTGGCTTCCACAATCACCTGACCTCAACCCAACTGAGAGGGTTTGGAATGAGTTGGACCGCAGAATGAAGGATAAGCAGCCAACAAGTGCTTAGCATATGCGGGAAATCCTACAAGACTTTGGGAAAAGCATTCCAGGTAACTACACCATAAAGCACGTTAAGAGAATGACATGGGTATTCTAAGCTTTCATCAAGAAAAAAGGCTACTTTGAAGAATGTACAATGTGAAATGTACTTTGGCCTGTAGTATTGGTTGCTACATGACTCCGTACGTTTAATTACCTAGTTTTGTTGTCGTCACTATTGGTCTACAATGTGGAAAATAGTAAAAAATAAAAATACAGTTGAATGAGTAGTTGTGTTGACTATTACTGTATACATTGTTAGCACATTATTTCAAGATAGGGAGATGAGCACTAATTCTATTTGACTACAACCAGCATCATGAACACATTTTCTATTAATTAATAGGGGCATAATAAGTAAGTCGTAATTTTTGCCAGACCTCATTCATCTAAATAAAACTATTGTAGTGCAAAAACAATAAGTTGAAGACTGCACATTGCAGCGGTAAAGTTAACAGTTCTGATGTAATAAGCATATTCTTATTAGTGTCCAAAAGAGAGGTGGCAGGCTGCTAAGGGCCAGAGCATGGGGATAAGAATGTTTCAGTTGGGGGATTTGTTTGGTTGTGACTGACCAGTACTGTCTGCCTGTTTTTAAATAAGTGGGTGACAAGGGTGGGATGGGTCAAAAATGACCACTGAGGAGGACCCCAAAAGTCTGTGACTGAATTAATATTTTGGGAAAAGCACACCAGACTAGAAATGAATGGTAACATCTATGTGGAATAAATTATTCATCCTGAAGGATTTCAGAGGGTGAAAATGTCAATCAGTTGGTGAGAAAAGGATAACTGACTGAATGTTAATAGTCTGTCTGAATAATGGGAAATCTGGACCACCCCGAAATGCAGTGTTTCTTGATATTTCTACAACTCAGTGATGAGTTGGGGCGTACCTCCAGGACCATAGCGTTGAACTCCTTGTCCTTGTAGAGCTGCTTGGCACAGGCTAGAATTGTAGAGGTCTTCCCTGTCCCTGGGGGTCCGTAGAAGAGGAGGTGTGGCAGCCTATCCTCACTGATAAACTTCTGAACTAAAGAAATTCAGCATTGGTTACTATATGCTGTTAAATACTGTAAATCTTAAGCAATACATCAAAACATTTTAATACATTGACATTACCATACATCGATGTCTACAACACCTACATTTTTAGGACAAACAACAGAATACTCACTAGTGCTTAATATGTCCTTGTGAGAAATCAAGTCATCTAGGGTCTGTGGCCTGTATTTCTCCACCCTAAAAATCGACAAGTACATTGAGAGAATTGGCCCAACATCAAACATTCACGCAGTAAATATTTGGTAAAAATCTACATAAAATAAACAAACATACACAACAACAGACTTCCACAACGTATGTGCATGTATATACTGTTTATATGCAAAATATTACAGACCACGTAGTTAGCCAGGTTAGCTTACTTGCTGAAAAGCTAGCATTTGAAGTCTATCTGTGTCCTCCACTTACCACGGTAAATTTCTTGACTGCAATGCTATCTTGCTAGTCGACGCCATTTTAATCAATTCAATATTTGCCTAAATGCCAGGTATATTTTTTATGACAAAAATTGGACTTCAGATCATATGTAACATGGAAGATTTATTTGGCGCGCTACACTTCAACAAGATGCGATGGTAAGCAGTTTACGGCAGGTCTGCAACCAATCACAACTATTTCTTCCTCTGTGGGCGGAGTCAAAGTCATCTTTATAATATTTCGCGGCAACACACCCATTCTCTTGCTACGACGTTCCACTTCAAGCAGCTTCTCTTTATCCTAGCGCCGTAGATAACAAAGAGCTATGTCCGACGAAGGGAAACTGTTCGTCGGTGGCCTGAGCTTCGACACCACGGAGCAATCTCTTGCAGAAGCTTTTTCCAAGTTTGGAAGCATTGCTAAATGTGATGTTATCATGGACAGAGAAACGGGAAGACCTCGTGGATTTGGCTTCGTGAAGTTCGACAATACCGAAGATGCGAAGGACGCCATGGAGGCCATGAACGGCCAATCTCTTGATGGAAGAACCATCCGTGTGAATGAGGCAGGCCAGGGTGGCGGTCGCGGCGGTGGTGGAGGCGGTGGATACAGAGGTTCCCGAGGCGGCGGAGGCTACGGTGGCGGCGGAGGCTACAGTGGCGGCGGAGGCTACGGTGGTGGTGGCGGAGGATATGGCGGTGGCGGCCGTAGTTATGGCGGTGGTGAAGACCGAGGATACGGAGGTGGTGGCGGATACAGGAGCGGCGGGGGAGGTGGTGGATACTCCGGTGGATATTAAGGCCGGTCGAAGCCAAATGGCCGCAGTTTGAATCAATGGGAGGCCCTACGTTTGCACGACAAAGAGACGTTGCACAGTGTAGGCCCTGTGTGCCTACCCCGGACTAGAATACAACAGTGAATTGACACTTTAAAGACATGACTCAGAGTGCCAATAAGTATTTCTGTTATCAGTTCAACGAGAATGTCTTTCACTTTGTATAATATCAGTTTTCTAGCTTTGGTGCTTATCTACAGAAACGCGAGGACGGGGCATGAAATGCTTAATCCTTTTGCCAAGTGTACATGTATGCTGCTCTAGCATTGCGTTCAGGTAGCTGAAGGCTATGCTAAAAACACTATCCCATTCCCGGTTTCGGGTCAGGAAACCCCATTCTTTATTCTGTATCATTTGACCAGTTGCATTGTTGGATTTGTTTTATCGTAATAAAATGTTGCGTGCTTACAAGTGTCTGGAATCAATTACTGTCATGTGGAAGGTTGTTAACAGTAAAAATTTTGCGTTGAGATTAAAGCCTGCGACATATCGAATCTACACAACTAGAGCAAAAATACGCATATAAATTGCAGGTTTCCCCAAAAGGCCCCGACGGACAGGGAGTGAAATTCCGTATATAGTTTCCGCTTGCTCAATTGTCACAAAAAATGGATTCAGGATTTGTCCGGATTTTTCTCCAGCTGAGGTCTGACACGCAGGGGTGTAATGCTAATGAATGCGTCTAAATACGTTTTTAAATGCGCTACCGCTTAACATTACACAAATTACAGCAACATGGAAAGGCTTTCCCAGTCATTTCCTAGGCGTAAGCGCTTTCGCGGTCTTAAAACATCCATGATGTAGTGTCCCTTCTCAGAATAGCTTTACCGGTTGTGTTGGGAGTGGTAACCAAGGCCCTATCGAGGGCTGCGAAAATACCGAGTTTGTTAAAACGCAATTCCCCAGTTAATATTGATTCTACTGTTAAACCTAAGATAGTAGAGGATTACATAGTAGTTTAATAATGGTCCACTACGAGAGATGTTGCTTTATCATTTCAATGTTTAATTCAAACGTGTGCTCTTTACTCACATGAATAAATGCCCCGTAGACAAACATTGAAAAGTGTACACCATAGCTGTATTAGCCAATCAAGATTCAAACCAACTAAAATACATGAAACTTCCCAAATCCAGGTGTGCAAAGCTGCAAAAGGCATACCAACGACGACTCAACGCTGTGATTGCTTACAAAGGGCCTTTTACAGTACTGTATAAAGTATTCTGAATATGAATTCAGAATACATATTTTTTTTTTCTACAAATTGGTAAATTTTTCTAAAACCATGCTTTTTGTTTTTCATTATGGGATTTGGTCTGGAGATTGATGACAACAAAAATAAATGTAATCAATTGGCAGTGAAGTTACCAAAACAATCTGTGTTTTGGGATTCTTTCTCGCTTTATCACATAATTTTTCTCAACCCCTGAAAATCAAAATGAATTAACAGTATGTGACAATTTTGCCCCAAAATATTTTACACCCACATTCACTGCACATGGATCTCCTAGGGTAGTGGTTCTGAAGCCTCCAGGGAACCCCAGCTTTCTCACAATTTTGATCTAAAGCAGTCGTGCCCAATCCTGGTCCTGGAGATCTACCATCTGGTAGGTTCTCTCTGCAAACCTAGTTGTGACTAACCTGGCTTAGCTTTTCATCCAGCTCCTTTTTAGAATAAGGTGTGAAAATTATGGTTTGAGTAAAAACCAACAGGATGGTAGCTCTCCAGAACTAGGAATGAGCACCCCTGATCTAAAGTAATGATCATGAAGTATGTACTATCAATTATATAGCAAGCCAGTATGCAGGTATTGGGACATACCACCTTGTCATATAATTTAATCTTGAAATTCGACTACTTTATTGCATATTAAAATCTAAATGTAATTTTTTTTTAATATATAGCAAGACAACATTAAGCATTGTTCATAATTGACCAAGCTTTTTTGCATTCGATTTTTATTGCAGATGAACTTTTACAACAAGAATCATCCATTTATGCCTTCAGCCACTGGCTGCTTGAATAAATTACAAGCCAGTAGTACTACTAACTGAGTACCATGGAATGTTCATGAGAATTGAACCCACGCTGACCAGATTTTTAATTACCTTTACACTGCCAAATCGAACTTTGCTTGAGCTATAGCTAGCAAGATACTGTCGACATCAGCACCTAATGGCTTGCACCTCAAATTGCTAATAATATTAACCTAGCCAGTGTGCTTTATTTCATGGCATAACAACGTTCATTTTATAATTGATGCATTAATGGTCAAATTAAGGTGACTATAACTAAGTTATTTTTTCAAATGAATGGACAGGAGGATTGTTGCAAAACCCTCTTCCATTGTGAAAGGGGTTGTTACTCCAAAACGCAAGCATGTTTGCATTCTACGAAAACCATCCAGGCACTTTTGGAATGCTATTTCCAATGCACTATGGTTCAGACATTTCAATTTGACGTACTATATAGTATTGCTAGTTTGCGAATTGAGACAGGAACCTAGCTCATCTGAATCAGGCAGCCAAGGACTTGATAATCAGCTGACAAGTTGATTCAGGTGTGCTAGCTCTGGTGGCATCTACCACATGGAATGGCTGGGGGTCCCCAGGAGAGGTTTAAGAACCACTAAATGATATTTTCCCTATGATTAAAACTTGTTGCCATATTTGCATGAGCTATGAAAAAGAGTAATAATGTAAACAAGTCAAAATCGAAATGGTCAACAGCCACCTTTCATAGTTTTGTGCTACTTTTGCCATAAACTGCCCAGATGTGTCACTGCAGTGTTGGACTGGTGTCTATTGAAGACAATGTCAAAGGCTATTTCTGGTATTTGCCTAAGTAACTGGGGGCTAACAATACTATATCCAGAGGTTCTTAATATATATCTCTAATCAATGTCTAACACAAAGATTGGTATAGGTGGTGGGAGGAAGCAGTTGCTAATTCACGAATCCTTGTTGGCTAGCTGGTTCCTCAGCAGAAAATCCTAGACACTTACCACTTTTAAAGTGGTAAAGCACATTTATGTAAAGCACATTTAATTGCCTCTGTGTATGACATGTGCTATAAGAATCATTTGGATTCCCAGTCTGAAAACAATTAGAAGATACTGCTGTCATTTTCAATATTCTTAATATTCAATTAATAATCCTGTCATTAAAGGTCTGATGAAATACCTGAGTTAACACTAAACTTAAGCAATCTAGCCAACCAAGCCCCGTTGGCCAAAGTAAAAGATTATATTTTGACACACAAAGGCACTGTATCTGTGTGTTTACCATGTATTGTTAAGCTTTGTCAACACAGCATGTTCCTGTTGCAAATAAATACAGATTGTATGTAAATGCAACATACATTTCATTAAAGTTGGAATGTCGAGCAGATCACTTTTTTATTGAACAACTCAAAGCTAGATGACTGGTTATCTGTGTACGCATTTTGTTTAAAACTGCTGAGATAAGGGCTTTACAAAATAAGGCATTCAAGTTGGTGTCAATTGATATCATAATGAGCGAGGCCGTGATACTGGTTTAGCCTCCCTATTGACATTGTTCTTTAAAAAGCATGCTGTTCCAGCATTCAGAAAACTCTCACAGAGACAGTCTCACAGCAGGGCAAGCTTGTGACGTAACATACTTGTCAATAGATGGGCCATCAATTTGGGATGGGTACCTATTGTATTCAAACATAGTTAGGCATATAATAACAGAGTAGTCTACAGTCTTGTTCCAATCTTTCAGGTTCTTACAGAACAGGCTACTCTGGTTAATTTACTGTTGAGTGATGTGGGTTTAAAAAGTCCAATCAATCTAGGATCACCGTTGTAGCGTTCCATGTTTTATTCTAAGCTGCCTGAACATGTCTTACAGTGAAATGGGAATAATAAAACTATGATTTAACCGGGAAACATACAATTCATACACTATGGATAATGTAAACCAGTGTTTTTTAGTATTAGAGCAAATAATCTAATGCAGATAACAATGCTGAGCATATAGTACATTAGCCTACACATTGTTGGATTCCAACTAGATGTATTCTACATTTAACACAATGCAGATGAGAACTATACTATCACCAAGGAAAGCTAAACCGTAAAGGGAAATCAAGATGTGTGTTGCACTTTGGGTGAAGGTCAATGGCTTATCTAAACAAACAGTGTTGTGTCTCTGTGCATATGACATGTATTCGCATTTCTGTGGGCAGATCAGAGTGAGAACGATTGAGGACAGAACAAGTTGGGTTTGTATTCTCTTAAAACCATGAATAGATCTCACTCTCCTCAACAGTGGTTGATTGTGGTTTCTTTTATTGGTTGAATACAAAATACTTTTTTCATCTATATCTAACAGCTTTAATCCAGAAAATCTGGGTAGTCACATGCCTGCAGACCCTCAATATGCAGCCTACAGTTATGCACATAAGTTTGCATACCCTGGCAGAAATTGTGAAATGTTGGCATTGATTATGAAAATATGACTAGTGAGGCAAAAAACTGTCTTTTGTTTAAGGATCTGTGATTATATTTAGCCATTTATTATCACATAGTTCTTTGGCTCCTTTCTAAATCATAATGAGAAGAGAAATCACCCAAATGGGCCTGATCAGAAATGTAAATACCCTTGAATGTTTGGCCTTGTTACAGACACACAAGGTGACACACAGAGTTTGTTAGCTCTCACATGGATGCACTGAGCATCCAGACTAGATGCTCAGCCATGGGGAGCAGAAAAGAACTATCAAAAGACCTGTGTAACAAGGTAATAGGACTTTATAAAGATGGAAAAGAATTAAAAAAGATATCCAAAGCCAAATCCAATATTGTTCAATCACTTATTCAGAATTGGAAAATTCAGGGATCTCTTGATACCAAGCCAAGGTCAGGTAGACCAAGAAAGATTTCGGCCCAAAAAATTTCAAGGAGCACAATACGACGATACTTGAACAAAAATGAGTTGCATGTTCGAGTCGCCAGAAAGAAGTCTTCCTGCGCCAATGCCACAAAAAAGCAAAGTTACAATATGCCCGACAACACCTTGACACACCTCACAGCTTCTGAGAACAAAATAGAGCTTTATGGTCACAACCATAAGCGTTATGTTTAGAGAGGGGTCAACAAGGCAGTCACAATCTCCTGACCTTAATATCATCGAGCCACTCTGGAGAGATCTCAAAAGTGTGGTTCATGCAAGACGACCAAAGACTTTGCATGACCTGGAGGCATATTGCCAAGACAAATGGGCAGCTAAACCACTTGCAAAATCTGGGGCTTCAAAGACAATTATTACAAAAAACTGCACGCTGTCATGGATGCTAAAGGCGACAATACCCAGTATTAAGAACTAAGAGTATGCAGACTTATGAACAGACCTCAGCTCATATAAAACGAGTATATCCCATGTAATATTCCTCCCAAAATTAATCATCACCCACTGTATATGAATGTATATAATTTAATTGTGGATTAAATGTCCCCTAAGTGATACTCTGGGTGTTAAAACGCCCGCTGATGGGGGGGACAAACGGGTCTGTAGTCCCGGGCCCAGGGCAGGGGGGGCCCACAACTGGGCCCCGCTCATTAAATAATGGAATAATATAAAACAAAAAATAAGCCTATTTGTGGAAAAAATATGTACTATTTGAGTTACATAAAAAAGAGGAACAGTAAGGGGAAAAGAGAGAGCTGGACGCGGGGGGGGGGGGGGGGGGCACATTTAAGATGATCTCATCCCAGGCCCAGGCAAGACTGTCAGCTGGCCTGGGTGTTAACCTAGTAATTGAATTAAGGTGATTCGTAAAAATAGGAATATGTACTTTGGGGAAATTTTATGAATGATTTGAAAGGTCATATTCTTCAATATTAGAAAATAGGAACTTTTAGGATATTTCAACATCTCAGTGTGACAACCATAGCATTATAGAGTAGCATGACAGAAGCTAGAATTATAAACATCCTGTGCCTGGGGGTCCGTATAAGATTGGGTGTGGCAGCTGGGGGCAGCCTGTCCTCACTCATGAACGTTTGGACTGGAATTCAGGATTGGTTACATGCGGTTAAATTAATCTTAAGCAAAACATGTAACTTTTAGCAGATTAAAATATATGTTGTAATAGATTCACACATGGGATAATTTTTTTTCACAACAATTAAACTAAATACATGTATATTTACATTTTCTAGAAGCGATATCACAACATCACAATTATTTGAGGACAATTGGATTTGTCTTCGGATTTAGACTTTTTTGCCTCACCAGAAATTCATCCATGGCAAACAGCCTTTAGCTTTGCTACAACTTATATATAGTTTAGAGACAAGAGAAACATAAAGTCAATGGTTTGTTCATCGTCCAGTGTATTCTCTGCATGTGCATCTCTGTTTGGTTTGGATCTGCCACAAAACTAGAAAGGAACAGACCACAACGGACCGTCAGAACTGCAGGAAAAACATTGGTGCCAACCTGCACTCCAGCCAGGACTTATACACAACCAGAGTCAGTAAAAGGGCAGGAGACATCACTGCAGAGCCATCACACCCTGGATACAAACAGGAACAGTTTCTACCCACAGGCCATCACTCTGATGATCAGTCAAATTCAGACTCTTAGTGCCAGGCACAATCCCTGTATAATCACCCAGTATCTCAGACCCTAACATCCTCCTCTCTACTACTTTTTTTGTCATCCTGAAATTCAGTGTTGTTG
>JACXGJ010000480.1:41521-123296 GCA_016801105.1 Esox niger
ATATATATATATATATATATATATATATATATATATATATATATATATATATATATATATATATATATATATATATATACACATCTACTGTCATTATGTGAATAATAATACATGCACAATAATATTTATTTCCAGCACCCTTTATACCCTGCTCATTGCACTGTTGTCACACCAGTCTTACTATGTTGCTTTCTGGTTTATTATGTGTATTTATGTGAACCGTATATGGCAGTCGGTGACTCTGGTTGAGTGTCCTTTGCTCAAGTCTTTTGAGTAAGCACATCGTGAGTCTGTATAGCCAAGAGTCAAATTCCTTGTATGTGTACACATACCTGGCGAATAAAGCTGATTCTGATTAGAGGTTCGTTGACGAATATTGGCTAGAACATCTAATTAACTAAGAAGCTAAAACTAACGTTTGACACGGGTCAATTTGTCAAAACCACATCAGCGTTATGAACAGCAACGGCTAGTCGAGTCAATTTTAATCGCTGAAATCTTGCTCCTAATGCATTGTTCACTCGAAAATGTATTTTGTCATTAACACGGAATATATTCAATTGGCGCGCTCTACTTTGTAGGATACTTCACGTGATGATTGACAGTTTACGGCAGATCTGTAACCAATCAAAACGATTGTTTTACTATGGGCGGAGTCAAAAAACTCTTTATAATATTTCGCGGCTACCCAACCTATCTTTTCCGACGTCGTACCTCTTGTATCAGTAACTGTTATAGCTCTGCCGAGAAAACAAAGAACAATGTCTGACGAAGGAAAGCTTTTCGTCGGTGGCCTGAGCTTCGACACTACAGAGCAATCTCTTGCTGAAGCATTCTCCAAGTATGGAAACATCACCAAATGTGACGTTATCATGGACAGGGAAACAGGAAGACCTCGTGGATTCGGCTTTGTAAAGTTCGATAATACCGAAGATGCGAAGGACGCAATGGGAGCGATGGACGGCCAGTCTCTCGATGGAAGAACCATCCGCGTGAATGAGGCAGGCCAGGGTGGCGGTCGCGGCGGCGGTGGTGGAGGAGGATACAGAGGTTCCCGAGGTGGCGGTGGATATGGCGGCGGTGGCCGCAGCTATGGTGGTGGAGATGACCGAGGATACGGAGGTGGTGGCGGATACAGGAGCGGTGGTGGTCGAGGCGGATACTCCGGTGGATATTAAACCACCACGCGGCCATATTGCGGCAACTTGAATTTCAAAGGAAATAGCGTAGGTGGCGGCTTCCCCAATTGTTTTCATCAATTGGAGGCCCTTTCCCGTTTGCAGAACAAAGAGATGTTGCAGACTAGGCCCTGGGTGCCATAGGACCAGGATTCAGCAGTGAAAAGACACTGACAAAAGGACTCCAGAGTGCCATACTATTTCTATTCGTTTAAAAAAATAAAGCTTTCTTTTACTTTGCACTGTGTAATGAATTTCTGTTTTCTAAGTATCATTAGAATAGCGATTTCAGCACAAGACCGTACGTGCGCACGCTGCATTCTACGTGCATTCTTGCTACTTAGCATTCACTCATGGTAGCGCATTGCGCTAGTAAGCTATAATCAACACCGGTTAAGGTCAGGAAACGGGTTTTTACCATTTTGTCCGCTTACGTTAGTTTCATATGAAATGTCTTTGACTAATTTAAACGATACCGTTCAAAATGCGGGAAAATAAACCGACCACTCTTCCATAGCGTCAAACATAGCATAAGCCCACGCCATTGAAAAAACACATTCGCTTTATTTTTTGACTCTAAGTCGTGTAACTCAAACATGTTCAATTATCACTGTTACCTCTAAGCAGCAACGCCTAGGCTGTTATACTCTGCTTGTTTCAAAATCCCATAGATCAGAACGCACTACCTGGTAGGGTTTGGTAATACAAAAATGGTTTTCATGCAAAACCCAAAGCCGATGCAGGCGTACCATTTATTTTGGTGATAAGATGTTGACATTACGCGGACAAATCCTATCACGAAAACATTAGTGGCCATGGCAACCGCGAGGGGGCTGTAGTGAAACCACTAAGTAACCAATATTACAAATGGTGTCTAATTCAGCTACATTTAAAACTACAAAATATTATTAAACGTACATTAACATTCAAGGCTTCAAAGTAAACTGTCAAACCTATCTGGAACTAAATTGCACAGGTGTTCTGTCTCCAGAATAGAGCTTACCCCTGCATGAGCAGGCCAACACAGATCTCCTGACTTGGGCCTTTAATGGACTTATGGTAAAATAATGGCTAATAAAATATAATTTGTGCTTTAGGGTTTTTCCAGGTCTTCATGTCCTCCATCACCTGGACAAACTGTAGATTATCTGGATAGTGTTCAACAAATGCAAGGATGTGTCTGATAAAAAAAAAAACAGCTTTTCTGTCTTTCAGCTTTTATGATCTTCAACTGAGATTTTATTTAAACTGACTTTCTATACTGATTTAATGACATCCATATAAAACTGTTTCCGAGCCATTTCCTAGAAGAGGTAAGGGCTACTGGGTAAAAGGTGACCTTGAATCACCTGTGAGAAGAACACATGCATGTCTATGGTTCATACAGTCTCTGACTGGAGAATATCTTAACCCTTCTCTGAACCTTCATCAGTTAGTACCGACATAGGATGGTTCCTCAGGCTTTGCAGAATAACTGCTTAGAAGAGATATTAATGGTTATATCAATGGTGATATCAGAAGAGTAGGCTAATGCTAGCCATTTTGAAAACTTTCATCAGAACTCCAAATATACACTGGTTTTACTCCAATATTTGTTCCCAGTGTAAATGTGCCAACACATGCCTTAAAGAATGGTTTAAAAAATAATGGCATCATGGCCAGTTTAAACATCAATGTAGACATTTAAAACGTAATACCCTTCTCCAGATGACATTCAGCTCTAGAGCAAAATGGGCCAGGAGGAAAAAAATATTGTTATATGATGCAGGATTCTAACATTTAGAAGTGCACTCAGAGTTGGTATTATTTGGTAAGTACTAGTGATGGGCATCTTCCTCAAGTAGACCTGCTAAATATACTTATACAATTATCATGGTTATAAGAAACAGGCCTTACTGTTGCTCAAATCTTAAAAGGCAAAATGCTTGGAGAAATCTCCTGCAAAGACTCCTGTTACAGGCTACTGTCCCCCTGTATTTTTTAACACATTTTCTGGATGTTTGAAAATGTAATGAATACAAGGTCATGTACTGTATAGATGTAATGGACTTTGATGCAAATTTTACCAATCAGTGAAACCTACAATCATGCACATTTTGTAAATGGGTGTTATTTTCCATATTGTTGTTTTGAATTATGTATACCAATTTGAAATTTTGTTAAAACCATACAGCCCATTGTTTCATTCAGTACAAACAAGCTAGGTCTATGGCCTTCAGTTTTGATGGCATGAGAAAACTGCGACTATTTAACAAATCCTCCTATGAAACCAGGTGGTGTTTTTATAGTAATATGCTATATTTGTTTCTGTAATACACAATACCATCATTATATTATTGTGACGACATTAAGTTTTGATCGAAAACAGGCAGAATGTGAAATGGAAATCCATAATGCATAGTCTAAAAACATGTATAAATTACAAGCAACTGCAAAATAACTGTTAGTAATATGTGGCATATTTGCTGAGTTCCCCTCCCAGATGCATTCAACATTTCAGTCTCACATCCCATGTTATAGTAAGCACATCTTCAAATCAGTCAGAAGAACTGCAAATGATTGGTTATCTGGGAGACAGCTTATTAGGCCAGTTAGTACCCAGCAGATGAGCACCTCAAAACAAATGGTTACCTCAACCCAATGCATTCTGGACTTCACAGATCATTACATCAGCCTAGGCTGGTATCACATTCTTAATTCTCAAACTTTCTTTATTGGACACACAATAATGCAAGGATCAGTTTTTCCAACACAACATTAAACATATTACTGGAAATTCATACAAACCATAAAATCAGTGTTTTTTCTTTCAATAGTTTCCATAAAAACAAAAATACTAATAAATAATAGAAATAAGAAAGCTGAACATCACCCAATACCTCATTCCCTTCTTAGAAACACTAAAGGCATACAGAGGAACAAGAAACCAGGCAAGCCTAGTTCAGGCGGCCTGCTATAAAGAAAATCTATGTTGATTGTTGTTGCCCTCTCGAGATTCCGACACGGATCGCCTACGTGAAAGGCTGGGTCTTTAACCACAACGCCACAGAGCAGTACATTTACTGGGGGGGTCGGTATAGCCTCTTGCCATCATATCATTTTGTCACACATTAACATCCTGACAACTTCGAATATTTTGTTAAACTGAGTAACGTGGCTTATTAAGTTTACCTACACCACACATAGCATCTATGAAATGTATGAATTTTGTCACTGGCCGTTTTAAAAGCTTATTAGCCATTTGTGAATGACATAGATTCAATAACTACTGTTTCAAGATAGATGAAGTTAACTGATTATTTAATCAGGTGAAAAGATGAGAGAATTGTGTAGTCAACAATGTTTTTGTCAATCATGAACAAATCCTAAGACATAATTTAAAAAATCCACCAGAAATTGTCACAATATAACAGTAAACAGTTTCAATTTAGACTTCCTGTAACGTAGCTATTGAAGGTTGTAGCCAGAGAAGTTGTATGTTGTGGAGCTCTGCAACCTAGAGGGCTTAGCTCCTAGGGGTTTACCCTGCCAGTAAACCACCGGTTTGTCTTTTCCTATAGTCTGTAAATAATTTTGCCCAGATTCGCTCGCTCTCTCCAACTCTCAGTCAGTAAAAGACATTCGCTCCGCTTACACGGTCCGGCAATAATAACGAATGGAAAAGTTAATGGAACTTGAAAGTCCAATGTACTTATCAGATGAGCAGATTTTTTTACCATGCAAACTTGAAAACGAAAACACTGATACAGAATTACAATCAGATTCTCTTTGAGTAACTGACAACAATATGACAGGCATGTGGGTAAATAAAGCATGCATTGTGTATTCTGGCTCAATTTGTGTTTGATACACATCTGATGACTAAGATCTACTTAACCCTCATCGCATATAGTTTTTAGAATAGATCTAGATAAAACATTTAGAAATAAAAAGGCCTATATGATTTGCATGGGCTCAACTAAATCTCAGGAATCAATGGAGGAATGTACTTTGAGGTAGCATCATAGAATTATATTTATAGCCAATATACCAAGGCTAAGAGCTGTTCTTACATATTAGGCATTGCAAAAGCACCCAGTCAGCTGGTGGTGTTTCTGGGCCTCCAGTTATCCACAGTGACTATGAGGGCGCGGGTGTCCAAGACACGGAGGGAGACCACTCTGCGAGCGTTGGACCATGTCCGACCGCTGAGGACGGTCTCAGTGTTCTCGGTCAAGTCGCTGCTGGGTCTGATGTCCTCAGCCCACGCTGTGGTGCCGCTGGGACTCTATGAGGGGTCTTCAGTGCTGGTTTGCACGGCTTCAGCTAGATCCGGTGTGGCATCGCTGAAGGTTAGTCAAGGTTCCGGCCTCTGTCGAGTCGGACCTGGCGTATTGGAGAGACCCACGTAGTCTGCGACAGAGGTGCCCATGGGCAGAGTATCGTTGCAGGTCCCGGTCTTCACGGACGCGTATCTGGCCAGCTGGGGCGGAACGTGCTGGTCATACTCGATCAGGGGTGTGTGGTCTCCGTCAGAGCGCCACATCAACTGGTTGGAATTAGAAAGGTGCACCTAAAACATTTTAATATTGTGGTAAAGTTCACCTTTTACATAATTCATATCAAAAAGTGACACCATATATTCTAGAATCATTACGCAAAGTGAAACATTTCAAGCCTTTTTTGTTTCAATCTTGATGATTATGGCTTACAGCTCAGTCAAAATGCTCAGTCAAAAAATATGGCTTGGTTAAGTCAAAATGCTTAGCTATGTCATCCATATAACAGTGTACCTTAAGTAGTTTCTGATAACTCTGGCTATAGTTATAACAGTGACAATGATTGAAAATGCACAATGCTACACAATGTCAACAGTACAACCGTTACACATTACTGCATGTGGGATATTGATTGCAACCGATTAGACAGGATTCACATTTCAGTTTTTCCTGTTGATCCCGTCAAACTACAATACAATGTCACTGCAATACAGAAAAGAAAAAGCAACGACTATTTTACAGCATAAAGGAGAAAAATGCTAATTTAGAAAGATCAACATTGGAAACATTCCTCAGGCAGACTAGTACATGCAGCACTGTATGTGGAATTACAGTGCAGTCTTTCTGTACCTCCTGGTGTCCTGGTCTGTCATATCCAGCCTCTTATCCAGCCTCTGCAGGCATCTGCTGTGATGTCCACACAAGCTGCATCCATGGCAGCCAGCAGGGTCCTTTGAGTATTTGTCTGAGTATAGAAAATATGATTGACAGATTATGACAACTGGTTCAAGCATTTTGCATTTAATGACTTATGCAATGAACTAATTCCTAGATGTTCTGGGAGGGACGACTATTCAACTGAGAACCAGTATAATACATTTTGATCAACAAGACATATGCAAATGATAACGTAGGAAAGAGGAGACAATTGTACATAATCAATTTCATGAATGTACCAAAGCACGGGAATTTTTATTCTAAAGAATGAGAAATTGATTTATCATGTGCCCAAGCTACTAGATGGTGTTCAGGTTGAACAAGTAGTTTTGTGAATTTCAGTTGTGATCGGATGAATACCAAAAGTAAATGAGAAAAACTAATAAAAATATGCTTTTGTTTACACCCAACAAGGCGATATTGTCCCAGCACGTAACAAGCCAAGATGTACCTAAGCAGAAAAAAAGGATTGGGCTCACTTACAACAGATTTAGCTTCTTCCTCTCTGACCAAAGTCAGTATTTCATCTGCCTGCTCGTTCTGTGGGTGGGGTACAAACCTCCAGTACAAAAGGTCTGCTTCTTAAGTCACAGTAAAATTACAAAATGAGGCAGCACATTTTAGAATGCGGAGAGATCACAACCTCAATGTCCCAAATGGCAGCTCCTCTCCTGTAAAAACCCAGATGTCTTTTTAAAGACCAGTACAAAATCATTGGTTTTTCAATAATTACATAAGTTGTACTGATCCTGTTGGACTGAGAAAGTGCCTACAGTCCCATAAGTATTAAGTCCCCTTCACTGTCTCAACATTTTGTTGTGCAATAAGACATCATGTTAAATCACAATTTAAATAATAATGACAAGCCGAAAAGATGCCTTTAGAAATGTGTGCCAGTGAATATTAAAGACATCAACAGCTCGTACATAATTATTCAAACACTTTGCCATGGCACTCCAAATTGAGTTTAGATGCCACCCATGGCAAATTAAATTAATGGGACATTCTTTGAAGAGATACCTGTCGCAGATCGGCGGAAGAACCAATTAGTGAAGTCACAGGAACTCTCTGCAGAATCCTTAGAATTGTGTTGAGTCATCGATCTAGTTATACACTGATCAGCCATAACATTATGACCACTGACGGGTGAAGTGAAAAACACTGATAATCTATATAAATATATACACTGATCAGCCATTACATTGTGACCACTGACGGGTGAAGTGAATAACCCTAATAATCTATATAAATATATAGGCCGATCAGCCATAACATTATGACCACTGACAGGTGAAGTGAATAACACTAATATTCTAAATAAATATATACACCGGTCAGCCATAACATTATGACCACTGCCGGGTGAAGTGAATAACACTGATAATCATGCTATCATGACACCTGTCAGTGGGTGGGATATATTAGGTAGCAACTGAACATTCTGTCCTCAAATTTGATGTGTTAGAAGCAAGAAGAATTGGTACGTATAAGGATATGAGTGACATGGACAAGGGCCAGATTGTGATGGCTAGACGACTGGGTCAGAGAATCTACAAAACTTCAACCTTTGAGGGGGGTTCCTGGACTGCAGGAGTCAGTACCTATCAAAAGTGGTTCAAGGAAGGACAAAAGGTGAAACAGCGACAGTGTCCTGGGCAGCCAAGGCTCACTGATGCACATGGGAAACAAAAGCTGGCCTGTGTGGTCTGATACAACAGACGAGCTACTGTAGCTCAAACTGCTGAAATAACGCTGCTATTGACAGAAAGGCGTCAGTACACACAGTGTATCGCAATTTGTTGCGATTGGATATTACTTTGACACGTACCGCCTACCTAAGCATTGTTGCAGACCATGTGCACCCTTTCATGGCAACGGTATTCCCTGATGGCATGGGCCTCTTACAGCAGGAAAATGTGCCCTGTCACAAAGCAAAATTGGTTCAGGGAATGGTTTGAGAAACACGTCAACAAGTTCAAGGCGTTGACTTGGCTTCCAAATTCCCCAGATCTCAATACAATCCAGCATCTGTGCCCCACCTCGAAACGTACAGGACTTAAAGGATTTGCTGCTATGTGTCAGATACCACAGCACACCTTCAGAGGTCTAGTGGAGTCCATGCCTCGACGGGTCAGGGCTATTTTGGCAGCAAAATGGGGAACTACACGATATTAGGCAGGTGATCAAAATGTTATGGCTGATCTGTGTAAATACTTGCTAAAGCATTGAAAGTTCACAGGGGCACAGGTGGCTCCATTATTATGACATTTTGGAATGTGGAAGAAAATTACAGTTGTGCTCATAAGTTTGCATAGTCTGGCAGAAAATGGCAATCAACTGAGAATTAACCACACCTGTGCCTTTTTAAATTGCAATTAGCGTCTGCGTATAAATTGTCAATTCGTTTGTTAGTGATGTGCTGGGCGGTTTCCACCAGCACCGCCAAACCATGCAGTGGCGCAGTTAGTCAGAAACATAACCTGTCATAAACACGTCATAGCAGGCCTGATTATTAAACTTGAAGGAACTATTTAGCTTTATGTGTTAGCATTAAATACAACTGTCATATGTGGTTGGTTTTGACATTGTTTTTCATGAGACGTTTATAATTGTGTCATGAATTATTGCCTTGACCTCAAGTAAAGTGGTACAAATTGTACAGGTAAAATGGTAAAATGTCATAAAGTTGTCATTAAGTCTGTTAAATGCTTTTAAATGCCTTAACAAAAGCAAGAAATGTACTTCATTGTTTTTGCACAACAAATGTTTCCTAAAAATAATATACTTTCAACAATCCTACTTTGGTAACATTTTCCGATTAGGGTACATGAACAACCATTAACAAATAGTTACCTTGAACGATCATTGATGAACAAGACATGAACAAAAGGTTTATTATTAATGGTTTGCAAATGCATTAACAGAGTGTACTGAGACTTTTTAAGGTTGACACAGGACATCCATTCATGTACAGTACCTAGTTCTTTTCATGAACAATAGACTAAGTAATAAAAACTATTCATAATATAATGACATTGAAAAACATTATTTATAAAGTAGGTTAGATAGTGATATATTACCTTCATGTAGGACATGGCTGAGCAAGTTAGCAAAGTGCTACCCGGAACTGATAAACACCTGACAAACTCCTAACACTTACAGTGCAACGATTGCAGAGTTCCTAAACAATACAGTTTCAATTATATTAATACTAGGGATATTGTTGTTTTTTTAAAATAAAAAACTATTCAGTACAGTACCAAATTATTTTTTCTTTCCAAAGGAATGCACCATCATGGCATTTTACATAGACATGGGTCTCTGTCATAGTCATACAATGACCACACTTTTCCAACCCTCTACATACACTTTAACAGGAAAGTTATCAAACTGTATCCAAATGTACTTTTGTATTTCAGCAATCTAGAAAACAGGGTACATGAGAAAGACATGGCTTTTCCTTAAAGTTGTACAAGAACGCATTGGTGTTTGGATCGTTAACAGTCCCAACGCAGCACGTTAAACTGCCCCCTATAGGCCAAACATAGTAAGTGTCCTTCAATAAGTGTCCTTAAAAACCCCAAATGCGACCATACATTTTGTATGCGTCACACCTATTTGAAGACACAAGTAGTCAGTCTACCTTATTAATAAGTTACTGCACTGTATTTATTATTTATATTATCTCGTTAATAATGTATATTACTTAGCCTATTGTTCATGCAAACCCCTAGTTACACGAATGGATGTCCTTTCTCAATAATAACAAAATTGCAGTACAAATGATGTTCCTGCTAAAAACTTTGATGTTAACTGGCCTTGTTTTTTCACATAATGGAAAAGTCTGTCCAAGACACCATTATAATGGCGTATGGCTAACCAGTGGTGCCACTCTATAATTTGAGGTGAATACTCAGTGACTCGGGAGTGCAATGGCCTCTATGACTCCATATTTCCAATTTGTATTTCTACTGTGCACACTCAAAATGCTGAGTATGAGCATCAGTCTCTGGAACAGCAAAGTTCCTTTAATGGAAAACAGAATACAGGCTAAATTGTTTCTTGAAGTTTGATAATTAGGCCCATGTTTATGACAGGTTATGTTGTCTCAGTGAATGTCAAGTAAACAAAGACATCCCAAACAATGTCAACATTGCATAAAAATTACAATCAACTGAATGACACCTAATGACAACATTCATAAACATTCAAAATGATTCTTTCACGTGTCATATCATGGTTATGACAGTACCATGACTGTGTCATGTCACTCTTATGCACACCCCTTCAAATGAAGTGTTACCCATAACTTTATATATATGGAAAAGGATATCAAAAGGTATCTCTCCGGGAACCATCACCTTATCGTGGTGGAGAGGTCTGTGTGTCCCTATGAACCTGAGGGCTGTGTTGTCTGGGGCCTAGTGCTCCTGGTAGGTTTTCCCATGACAAAGTGGTCTCAGGGGAGGTCCCAGACTAAGAATGGTTCAAACAAAACCCTATGATAAAACGAGGAAGAGGAGGAGTGACCCTGCCCGGAGGAAGCCCGGGGCCCTTATCTGGAGCCAGGCCTAGAGGGAGGGCTCGCCGGCGAGCGCCTGGTGGCCGGGTTTGCCATGGAGCCCGGTCGGGCATAGCCCGAAAAAGTGGCACCCCCCTCTCCATCCTATGGGCCCACCACCCATGGGAGGAACCGCTGGGGTTGGGTGTGCTGCCGTATGGGTGGTACTGAAGGCCGGGGGCCTCGACGGACCAAGCCCGGGCGGCATGTGGACATGGAACATCACCTCTCTGTGGGGGAAGGAGCCGGTAACCCTCGTAAACCTTGGTGGACACCGGTGGTCAGAGAAGCCGTCCGACTAAAGAAGGAGGCCTTCCGGGATATGTTATCCCGGAGGACTCCGGAAGCAGTTGCAGAGTACTGGCGGACCCAAAGGGCTGCGACCTCTGCCGTGAAAGAGGCAAAACAGCGGGTGTGGGAGGAGTTCGGGGAAGCCCCAGAGAAGGACATTCGGTCGGCACCAAGGTGTTTCTGGAAAACTGTCCGCCACCTCAGGAGGGGGAAACGGGAACCATCCAAGCTGTGTACAGTAAGAATGGAACACCGTTGACCTCAACTGAGGAGGTAATTGGGGCAATGGAAGGAACACTTTGAGGAACTCCTAAATCCCACTAACATGCCCTCTTTAGTAGAGGCAGAGCTGGAGGCTGATGGGGAAGCATTGTCAATCTCCTTGGCAGAAGTCACTGAGGTAAACAGCTGCACAGTGGCAAAGCTCCAGGGATTGATGAGATTCGTCCAGATATGTTGAATGCTTTGGATGTGGAGGGGATGTCTTGGATGACAGGCCTCTTCCACATTGCGTGGGAGTCAGGGGCAGTGCCTAAGGAGTGGCAGACTGGGTGGTGGTTCCCTTGTTTAAAAAGGGGGACCAGAGGGTGTGTGCCAATTATAGAGGTATCACACTACTCAGCCTCCCTGGGAAAGTCAACTCAAAGGTGTTGGAAAGGAGGGTTCGGCAGATAGTCGAACCTCAGATTGAAGAGGAACAATGCGGATTCCGTCCTGGTCGTGGAACAACCGACCAGCTCTTTACACCTTGCACGAATCCTGGAGGGGGCCTGGGAATATGCCTATCCGGTCTACATGTGCTTTATGGATCTGTAGAAGGCGTATGACCGGATCCCCCGGGAGATACTGTGGGAGGTGCTGCGGGAGTATGGGGTGAGGAGGTCCCTTCTTAGGGCTATCCAGTCCCTATACTTCCAAAGTGAGAGCTGTGTAGACCAAGAAACATTTCTGCCAAAACTGCCAATAGAAATGTTTGGGATACAAAGAAAAACCCACAGGTAACCTAAGAGAATTACAGGCCGCTCTGGAGAAAGGCACTGGTTGTTACAAGGAGAACAATACGACGATACTTGAGCTCCATGGTAAAGAAGCCTTTACTGAATCAATGCCACAAAAAATCCCAGTTACAAAATGCCTGACAACACCTTGACACACCTCACAGCTTCTGGCACACTGTAATTTGGAGTGACTATGTGCTATGTTTGCAGTGGGATCAACAAGGCCTACAGTGAACAGAATAATATACTTACTGTGAAGCATGGTGGTGGTTCACTGAGCCGGGGTCTCTATTACAGCTGAGCCCTGTACACAGCACTTTAAAAACAGAAAACTAAAGAAATGTACAACTTAAAAATAACTATTACATTCAACAAAAATAAGATCCTATAGTATTGCTTTCAATTGTCTTGTAGAAACCAAGACATCTAGTTTAAGATTCTCTTGAAGTTTATTCCAGGAATGAGCAGCAGTGTATTCAGAGGCAGTTTTTCCTAGCTCTGGATGAGCCTGAGGAATCACCAAGACCAAAAAATCAGTGGAGCGAGTCAGATAACCGCCAACGTTCCAAATAGTTTTAGCAGTATCATAGCTAGGAAGTTCGTACAATAAAGCCTTATAAACAAAGATTAACCAGTGTCTGGTCGTCCTGGACATTAATGAGTCCCAGCCCATGTGAGGGTACAAGAGACAATGGTGAGTGTTAAATGTGGTACCAGTAATAAACCGCAAATGCAGCATGATAGACTGCATCAAGAGGCTTCAACACAGAGACTGAAGCATGCATATACATTATATCACCATAGTCAAGTACTGACGTGAAAGTAGCTTCTACAATGTCAAATCTATAATGCAGGTAAGACAGACTGGTTTCTTTCACAGAAACAAATCATATCTAAAATCTTAGCTTTTTCACCCAGTCAATATGTGTCCCCAGTTATTTGTAAGAGGGTACATGTTCTATAACAGAACCATCCAGGGTACTAATTCCAAGACCACTTCCAAGGAAAGTACATTTCTGGACTTCAAGAAGGAGAGTGTATATTTAGTTTTACTCAAATTCAATACTAACTTGAGATCCATTAGGGATTTGTAAAATCTGACTGGAGATAAGTGCTAGAGCACGGGGTGGGGCAGTAGCACACATGACTGTGTCATCAGCATAGAAATTATATTTGCAGTTCCTCACAGTATCACAAATACCATTTATTATAGAGAACAACAAAGGACCTAAAATTGAACCTTAAGGACCTCCCTTTTTCACAACTAAGACATTAGACTTCACACCATGTATTTTAATGGCCTGGGTTCTACTACTAAGATAATTCTTAAACCACAAACAAGTGTCACCCTCCAGACCCAAAGAAGACAATTTCCTTAATAAAATAAGAGTGATTCACTGTATTTAAAGCTTTAGACAAGAGCAGCACAAAATCAAGAGCTTTGACAATATCATCTACAACCATAGTAGCTGAAATAGTACTGTAGACAGCTCTGAATCCAGATTGAAATGTATTTAGGATCTCACAATTTTTGCAAGACTGGATGATTTTGAAAACTGACCTATAGTTATCAAGATAACTAGTATCGCTACCCTTATGAAGAGGGAGCACATGTGCGGCTTTCCATACTCTTGGTATAATCCCCGTTGATAATTAAATATTACAAATGTGTCTTCAGTTATTAAGCCCCTGTCGCTTGTTTAGAATCACACTGAGCATTTAGGACATTGTTTACAGTGAAGGGTTTCAGTTAAAACCCCTGTATATCAACAACTGAGCTACCTCACAAGAATGCTTGATCTCCATTTATTCTATTTTGAATAATACTATAAACCAGATGAATGGGTTCTTTCAAATCGAAAGCCATCTGCTGTGAAGTGGCAATTCAATTGCATAATTTCATTTTTTCCAGTAATTGGGCTAGTGTCAAATAATAGCTGTTGCAGTCATGGGTTGAAAGAACTATTCTTTAGAGTTTTAACAATTTTCCAAAATTTGACTGGATTCCCATAACAATCTGATAAAATGTTAACATAACATGAAGATTTTGCCTTTCAAATAAGCTTAAAGATTTCTCAGTTGCTGAAAAGACTGCCAATCAGATACTGATTCTGTTTTCTTAGCCTTCTTCCATGCCACATTTTTCTTATGCCTAGCATCAGAGATATCATGACTGAACAAGGATTGGATCTATTTTTAACTCTTATTTTTATATATAGAACATGGGCATCTGCAAATGAGTAAAAACCAGTGAAAACCTCTAGCGCTTTCTCTACATCTGAGATAGCAGAAACGCAGTAAAGCTTACTTAAGGAAGTAGTTTTTAAAGACATTAAAATGTTCAATAAAAACAGGAATATTATTAACAAGACTGAAACTCATATCTGTATATTGTAAAAAAAACTTCAATTAAACTACACTTAACTACCCCAACAAGCCTAAGATCACATCTCTCAGCTGGCTGATCCAATCCTATATACACATGAGAAGAAATATGACCAGCATTCAGAAACATATAGCGTCAGCCATCTATGGCTCTACATGAGGCATTTGGGGGGGGTGGGGGGGGGGGGCTCTAAAGGCACGGGGAATCTTGTGAAAATTAATGGCTAGAAGAATGCAGCATGTAATCAGAAAATACTGGCAGACAATCTGCATTCGTCTGCATAAAAGCTGCGCATGACAATGACCGTAAGCACAAGGCCAAGTTGACCCTTCAGTGGTCACAGCAGAGAAAGGTGAAGGTTATGGAGTGGCCATCAGTCTCCTATCTGTATAATCATAGCCACTCTGGGGAGATCTCAAACGTGCCATTCATGCAAGACGACCAAAGACTTTGCATGACCTGGAGGCATTTTGCCTAGATGAATGGGCAGCTATACAAACCTGCTAGAATACTATTACAATAGATTGCACGCTGTCATTGATGCAAAGGGAGCAATACAAAGTGATAAAAACTTAGGGTATGCAGACTTTTGAACAGGGGTCAGTACATTATTTTTAATTGCCATGTTTTGTTTTATGATTTAGCCATTCAGTTATGACCTACAGTTGAATGTGAATCCCCCCCAAAAAATAAAAGACATGTGTTTTGCCTGCTCACTCATGTTTTCTTTACAAATGGTACATATATAATTAATTCTCCAATGGTATGCAAACTTTTGAGCACAACTGTAACCGTTCCTGTACATGAAAAAATCCCAAAGTTGAGAACCCCCAAGAACACTCACTGGAACTGGACTTTCAGGAAATGCAAATTAAGTAACTGGACAAAAGGAGCTACCTTTAGGTCAGGTCAGTGACCAAGGACGCAATAGCTACTCTAAGAGCTTCGATGAATATCTGCAGATGCATTAAAAAAATTACATGCCAGCAATAACCATTTATCCTTACATCGAACATCTAACCACATATGCTAATAAATTAATTAAAGTAGGTACCACTTCATAATAAATAATGTATATTTTAGACCAATAATGTACATATTTCAGACCTTCATATATTTATTTTTGACCAAATCATGTACAAAGGCTATAACCATAGGCTTAAAAAAAGTGATAACTTTAATAACGCTAATTTCAAAGACCTTAATTATGTATTGAAAATGTTGCTTCAAGATCATTTTACAAAGAAGTAATAAATGCTGAATACTATGTTTGCCAAGTAAAACCCTGCATTAATGCACTACAATGGATGCTGGTTGTTAAGCTGTGCGCTGAAAAACAAGTCCTCTTTGCTGCTCTCCTCTTTGCGACATCCATGATTCTCAAAAATTATTTCAAATATTTATTAGTCACCTTAAATGAGCTTGGGCCTAGAGAAGGTGCTGGCATTTCTGGATCTTGTTTATACATGGTTTCTTCTTTACACGGTAGAGCTTTAACTTGCATTTGTGGATGCAGCGACATACAATGTTCTAAACTAGATTTACAATCAATGTTTTGCTGATCAAGACAGTTGTTAAAAAAGTTGTTAAGGCCTATCGCTTATTGTAGCTACTCTGAATTCAAGCATAATTCACACATACACTACTGTTCAAAAGATTGGGGTGACAGAAATGTCTTTGTTTTCAAAAAGAAATAATTTTTTGTTCGTCCATTACAACATCCAAGTGATCAGAAATACAGAGTAGACACTTAATCTTGTAAATTACATTGTTATTATTTCAGATAGAAAAATATGATTTTTAATGGAATATCTACATAGGTGTACAGAGGGCCATTATCAGCACCCATTACTACTGTGATCCAATGGCACATAAATTTTTGCTTATCCATCTGGAAAATCAGCAATTGTGGGTTCAATACAGGCTCAAAAGTGGCCAGAATCTTTCTTCTGAAATTCAGTCTATTCTAAGCCTATCATCAACAGTAATAGGCTTACCAGTATCTACTATTATCCTAGGAACGTTCATAAGACTTGAGCAATTGCTAGAGAGAAAGAAGATGAACTTTTCCATGCCATGAAGTCGCAATATAACCATATACAGTTTTAGTAAAGTCTTACTATAACGCAACTATTGTATATTGTAGCCAGCAAATGTGTTTGTTTATCCTGACTCAAAACGCATGCACGGATGCGTATATCGAAAAACCACCAGAGTCCCAATATAACTGTTAACCGTTTTAATACTTAGCATGATGTAGATACAAAAGATTTTAGCCAGAAAAGTTTTTGTCTATACGGAATAATTCATAATGCGTACTTCGCTTTGCCTGTGCGGAGATCCGAACATGGGACCTTTAGTTTGCAGGTCCGCTTCGCTAACCACTATGCTATTTAACAAGGGGTACTCAGTCAGTCACTCACTCAATAAGAGACATTCCCTCGTCTTAACCGGCTCCACTTATGTGGTCCGGCAAAAATAAAACAAATACCACATTAAAATAAGTATTCCGACCCTTAGCTATGGCACTCAAAATGTAGCTCAAGTGCATCCTGTATCCATTGATCATCCTTGAGAAGTTTCAAAAACCTGATTTGAGTACATGGGTGTTAAATTAAATTGATTGGACATGATGTACAATGGCTTGCCACTGTGTTTTTAAGCTCCCAAGGCTATCAGTGCAAGTTAGTGCAATAACCAAGCAAAGAGATTGAAAGAACTGTCCTCACTATCTGGGAAGCCAGCGATATCTGCAAGTTTACAAAACAAAAATGAATTAAGTCAAATCTTCTTTTATACATCTTGGAAAACATAGTGTAATGTAAACAAACATTACGGTACATGACATCCTGCTTGGAATTTTCCAAAAGCCACCTATTGACTCTCAGTCCATGAAAAACAAGATGCCCTAGACTGACAAAACAAAGTTTTAACTATTTGGACTGAATGCCAAGCCCCACATCTGGAGGGAACCAGGCACCGCTTTTTACTAGGCCAAAATCAACCCCACAGTGAAGCATGGTGAACCTGCAGAGAACACTGTGAGAAACTCTGCAAATACAGGCCAAGTTTGTAGCTTTGATAAGCCTCACAATTAAAATTTTAGATTATTTTGCGCAGTATGGATATGTTTGAAAAATGCTAAATAGGTCTCTGGATGTGGATAGGATTTGTGCTAGCATTAGCATAAGGAAGTAGTGGCGGGAAACTAAACAAAAGCATGGATTCTAGTCAAACATTATACCAAAAAACACTTACAGGATAAGAACACTGAAGTGTCATTTTGTTCCTTGGGTGAACTCTTTTCTTGCAATCAGAACAAAGAGCCTTCACAGTTACCAAATTATCCATCTCTTTAAGGTGAGTGGAGCCATCAACATTTCCTATCTTGTATATAACAACACAATAGCATTTGAGATTCATTTAAGCTCATCGAATCCTCATAGCGGATTATTTTCAGTGGGAGCTATATTTTTAATGACATATTTTGGCATGTATGAATTTGCACAAACACATTCATTTCTCAAAACAGTTTTCTTGCTTAAACTGCGAGTAGCACTTGTCAAACCGACCCTCAAAACACAAGAATGTTACTTCAGACAGACTAGTAAATCTGGTTTGTACATCAATAGAGTACCAGACATACCCCTACAAAACGAATCCTGTGACATTATAAGATATTATCAGAATTGCCTGAAAAATGCAGAAGAATTCCTGTACAGAGGGCAAAAGCATGAGGAAAGACACCTTTCAGGTAGTAGGATGCTTTTAGTCATGATTTCGATGTACTGCACAAATGTTTTGGATCAGTGGTTGACCAGGGTGGGGGGTTCAGACATCTTGCCAATCAAAGGAAAACTGCAAAAGCAGTGTTAGTGACGTTATGTAAAAATGTCAGAAAAAGGAGGCAGTAAAAATCGGAATCAAAATTTTGGGGAATTACAGTTAGTGAAAAAAGGCCAGTACTATATTTTTTGACATTGGTACACCCCGGTACTGAGTTGGAGCATACCTCCAGGACCATAGCATTGAATGCTTTGTCCATTTAGAGTTGCTTGGCACAGTTTGGAATAGTAGATATCTTCCCTGTGCCTTAGGGTTCATAGGTGATGTGTGGCAGCCTATTCTCATTGAACTGCTGGATTGAAAGTCAGGGTAGGTCATGCAGATTAAAAACATTTTGAATACATCGACATGACCATTCATAATATACGTTTTTGGAATAGGGTCAAGATTTTCAAAATCAGTCTAATTCCTCTATTTTAAAGAATTAGGAGAAATTAAGTGATCTTGGTTCTGAACCCTGACTTTCTATATAACACCCTTGTGACTACCTCATGAAGTTGTTTGAGAGAATGCAAGGAATATGAAAAGCTATCGTCAAGGCTAGTCTGAAGAATCGACAAAATTAAATGTAACACTTTGTGGTTGCAACATGATGTGGGTTGCAACATGATTTGTTATTTCATACTAGGCTGTAGGTCTTCACTTTTTTCTACGATGTGGAAAATAGTAAAACTAAATAACCTTGAATTAGTAGGTGTCAAAATGTTTGAGTTGTCAGGGAATGATCTAAAATACACATCTAATATGTCTCTAAAACTTTAAAGTTGATATCCATTTAAATAATGAACTCAATGATTTCAGATTTACGAGCATGTGTACAGCACTGCGTAAGCTAAAAAGGCTACGGTACTGCTAACGACGTAGCAAGTGATGTTGCCATGTGAGTGAACAAGTTAGCATCTAAAACCATGTCTAGTCGAATCGACTTACCATGGCACGTTTCTTGACTGCAACGGTATCTTGCTAGTCTATGCCATTTTATTAGATTCCATGTTTTCTACGAATAATAGCTCTGACATTTATAAGACTACAGTTTCCCTAAAATGGAGCATTTATTTGGCGCGCTTCACTTCAACAAAATGTGTTTCCGTGAGAGTAAACAGTTTACGGCAGGTCTGCAACCAATCACCACTTTTGTTTTACTGTGGGCGGAGTCAAATTAATCTTTATAATATTTCGCGGCAACCCACCCTTTCTTTTCCGACGACGTTCCTCTCCAAGCAGCAGTTCCTCTCGTTCACTCGGTAAAAGACAAAGAAATATGTCCGACGAAGGGAAACTTTTCGTCGGCGGCCTGAGCTTCGACACCACAGAGCAGTCTCTTGCAGAGGCATTCTCCAAGTATGGAAACATCGCTAAATGTGATGTTATCATGGACAGAGAAACGGGAAGACCCCGCGGATTCGGCTTTGTGAAGTACGACAATGCCGAGGATGCGAAAGACGCTATGGAGGCCATGAACGGCCAGTCTCTCGATGGAAGAACCATCCGCGTAAATGAGGCAGGCCAGGGTGGCGGTCGTGGCGGCGGTGGTGGAGGCGGTGGATACAGAGGTTCCAGAGGAGGTGGAGGATACGGTGGCGGCGGAGGATACAGCAGTGGTGGTGGTGGTGGATATGGTGGAGGAGGCCGCAGCTATGGCGGTGGCGAAGACAGAGGATACGGAGGTGGTGGCGGATACAGAAGTGGAGGCCGAGGCGGTGGTGGTGGATACTCCGGTGGATATTAAGGCCCACTGAGGTTACGAGACCTATTGAGGGTCCTACACGGACAGCTATGCTGCACACACGAGTACAACTCATTCCTTGGCTGGCTGTATTTAAAAAGATGCGCTCCTCAAGAAATATGTCCACTTGTTGTAGACCGGTTGACTTTTGTAGTCCTATTCTGTGTTGCGTAGCTAGCTAACTCGAGCGTCTTTACACTTAGCCACGTGTGTCGGCCATTCATTTACAAACCATGTGAAAAGTTCCAGCTCATGTTTTCTTGCCGATTAACATTCCACCTGGTAGCGATGTTGTACCCTTACCCTGTACGATTTTCAAACTGTTCTTTATTTGTATCAACATTGAACTATTTTTGTTGTCAATTTTTGCTTCATGGAGCCTATTAAAACGATTTGTTGGAAAAAAGTTATCCTCAATGTGATTCACGTTAGTTAACTGAAAACAATTATTTGTGACTCTGTAACGTCCGTTTCTGATAGCTATGGCTAGGGCCGTCTAGCTAACGCAAGTTACTTGGATGGATTTGATTGTAAATATTTAGAATTCTTAGAAATCGACAATTGAATACATTCTGAAGTAGTTATGTAATGTTATATGTACGTAGATGTAGATCAGTGTATTCCGAATGTAGCTATTCGGGATACGGAAATGAAGCGTTAAGAGTAGGCCTAAATGTGTGCTTTCGTCGCGTCGTGATTCAGCGGGAATGGTTTGTTTCAGTATAGCTGGATACGGATACCGTGCGTTGACTACTGTATGATACCAAGATATAATAAATATCGGGACAATTAAATAGAAAATCTGTCGTAGTTGTTTAAACCCATTTGTCCGCCACTCAACGATACTAACCAATTTTGAGCTTTATTTTGATACTGCGACAGGTTTATGAACTTGGGGTTTTGCCAAGAGTATCCGTGATGGTGAACGCAGTGCATGTAAGCACATACGTCGTTATTTACGATTGGAAATCGTCAACGATGCTCTACATACGTCCATAGCTATGTTAATTGCAGTGTTTACATTTCTGCAACCCTGAAATGGCAGTAGCTTGTGTTATTACAAGAACTTCATTATCGTAACCTGCCGATTAATCGCTTCATTTCATTAAGTACCATAGGTTATTAGTCATTGGTGTTATCGATTGTCATTTGGAAAAGTTTTGTTTGTTGCTCCGAGTATCCCTAAAGTTTGTTTTATTTACGCGTTTGACGACCAAAGTGTTGTTAGAAGTAAACCCCTCTATTGACCAGTAAAGGGCTGGGTGAAGTTTTATAAAATACCTTTATTTATTGCCTCTACTGGTCATTTTTGTTTCAGTTTGGAATTGTTCCTGCCTGGTGAACACCACCTAGTACTTAAATGTGTACTGTAACACCTATAATCACAGGATGTCGACAAGTCTATGTAACACTAAGGTACACACTAGAGTATTATTTTTTTACCTCTTCAAGGATTTGGTCTGAGTTTGATCACTTTACCCTTGCTGTGGAACTGAGACCCTCGCCATCTGTCCCACAGAGACTAACGAGTTGTCCAACACATCAAGCTCGAATCAAACGGTTTGCTATGTATATGGCAATCAAAGCTAAAGTCCCCCAAATACTCACAAGTGTTTATCCATGAAGCACACATTTAAATGTATTTTAAAATGTCAATGTCTACCTCAATTTTAAATACATGTGTAGTATATCTACACTGTTCATATTTCGTTAAATGCTCACCAGTCATTGAACATTATTTGTATGAGGATTTAGTATGTTTTGTGAATCATCAAGTACCAAGTATGTGGACTTAACGATTAGAGCTTACCCTGATGGTCTGATGTGATGTAATCAACCCTCTTATGGAGCAATGAAGAACACAAGAGGAAAGGTCCACCCCATCCTCACAGTTGCGTCCTGTCATACAAAGATCACCTATTAAGATATGCCCTTTGTTAAGTCAATCAGGTATAGATTAGGTATAAATCTAACTATAGGACCTGTGTGTTGAGGGACCTCCATGTCACATACACAGCACCAAGCCAGTTTAGTCCAGCTGTGTGGCACAATGTTGTCAGATGTCTCTGCAGGTGACCCCCGAAAGGTCAGAATATTTTTTTCTCCACCGCCTGCCTTCTACAACAGAAGAGGAAGAGCTATTGTTAGGTAGTATTTAGTGAGGAGTTTTAGGCTTTCTTTGTCTCGGGGTTTTGTAATTTATAGTGGATGGAGCAAGCATTTCACCTCTTTGACTTTTTCAAATGTTACTGCATTACAAAATGATATTGATATGAATGTATTAGTGATTTCTTTGTGTGATTTGTCTACTTATGTGCATAAACTTTCTTCAGTATCAAAGTGACTAATACAATTGTACTACTTTTCTCACAATAAAAATGAATTACTAAAATATTGTGGTATTTCTAGTTGAAGTTAGGCTAATTCAGTAGTAAAATCGGAATTATCAAATCATATATGTTGACTCAGTAATAACAGGGCTTGATATTAATTTGAAATAACTACTTCCCCAGGATGTCCCCCATACATGACCACTACATTTAAAGCAGACATTCAGCTTCAATAATCAGAAAGTTGTTTTGAAGGCATGATGAGAAAGGGTGTGATTGGATTATGGGTTGTAACAATAATAAAACATTTGACATCTCTTTAAGTTTAAGTAAATTATGTTGTAGATATAGTATTAAACCATATGCACATCAACGATATGGTGGTCTTTCTGAATGAGTTTCAGGACAAGAAGGATATTAAGATGAATGCATTAGTGGTATGTCTCTGGATTAAAGTATCTGAAATGAAATATACAGTTCATCATTAGACATTAGCTGGTTCACACAGCAATAAAGTCAGAACGCTTAGGTGAAGAAAAACTAAAGATGGACTGTTGTGCCTGCACAATAAAGACCTAACCCAACAGTGAAAACTAGAATACAAATACATACAGAGCAGAAATATTCTATCCTATATGTTACAAGAAATGACTGTAACACTGAAACAAAACATGTCAAATGAAACCTTTTTGCTTAAATGCACAGACTGAAGGTTCTGGACAAATATAACATCATTACTACCTTTTATAAAACCTGGTGGTGGCTGCATCTTTGTATGGGTATGCTTGACATATACAAAAACTCAGTTTTTCAGATTAAATCAAATGGGATGCTGATAAGCACAAAATTCTAAAGGAAGTCCTGTTTTTGACTGCTTGGATACTGACCTAGGAATTCACCTTTCAGTAGAAAAATATCCAAAATCACAAGGCCACATCCACAATATAGTTGCTTATCAAGAAAACACTGAATGACCTTGAGTGGCAAAGTTCATCTATTCATCCTTTCAAAGTCAATGGAAAGATGACTTGATATTGTTGTCTAGCCATAATCAAAGCCTGGAGAAGTTTGGAAAGAATAATGTCTAAATAATTAAGAATCCAGTGTGCAAACATTTTAAAGTTCCGTAAAAAGACTTGCATCAATTCCAAATGTTTTTCTAATGTATTGATTCTGGGAAGGGAATACCTTTCTAACCATATAATATTAGTGTTTTATTTTAAACTAGTATTATTTATATTTTTGGAGGACATTTTTGATAAAAAACAATTAGATCCATATCATACTTTGTAATTGAGAAACACTCAAAACTGTCAAAGTGTACTTAGTAGTTATTTAGCTAGAGCTCCTATCCAGAGCAACTTACATTATTGTTTGCATCAGTTTTATCAGGACACTGCACAAGATGCCGGTCTCCTTACACTGCCCTGGGACTTGATTTTTAGACGAAAGGAGGGAATGACCCCTACTGGCCCTTCAACACCACTTTCAGCAGTATCTGTTCTCCCATCCATGGATCCACAGGACCCCTGTTAAGATACAGAGGCAAACCTGCAATGTAATGCAGGTTGCCATGCTGCTGCATGTACTGTAGACAGACAGGGATTTGGAGTGTGTAATTGTGACACATAAAACGGCATAGGCCAGAACTTGACTGGTCATTACAATTTGAATTACAGTGTGGAGCTGATGATAGTCTACTGAAATGAAGTTACAACCGTCAGATCACTTTTACTGCACCGATTACAATCTCGCGAGAACTCATTTCGCACGCAGCATCACTCCGCTGTGTGCCTCTCCTACTCCCGCTGCCTCCGTGCTGTGAATTGCTGTGAATTTGATTGACGGGAAACATGTCGTTGTGGTGGTGGGAACGAACAGGGATGCAGCTGCTGGCTAGGGAGACGGGGAGTACCTGTGCCCAATCCACACAGTATCACCTTTAAAATGATTATACGACGCTGCTTTAGTAGGGTATTTTTGATCCGTTATATTGTTATGATGCATAGTTTTTTTATTTGAAATTGAGAAAGACAACGCTCACTAGATTTATTAATGTGACTTGATTTGTTTCCGATTTGTAATTCTGTTAAGGAGGTAGCCTAGGCTATCTGCATAATGTGTTTGATGCTATAGCCCTCAGCATCAGTACCAGGCTCAATCAGAAACACCTTGACGAATCACCATCAGGAAATACAAGAAGGACTATTGCAATGGAGTCGCCTTTCACATAGATCACATCTCGTCTCTATACGAATTTACTAATAGATTCTGCCACAACGTTTACTGGTTATTTGCCATTTGCTTTATTACATGGAGTTATTTCCCCTTTATTTTTGAAGACGATTTTTTAAGTACACATAAAAACGATAACTGCTGGCAAACTATGGACGGAGAGAATATGACTAAAAGCGACGAGCATCATCTGAGTTTGCAAAAAGCCTTGCAGCAGTGCGAGTTGGTGCAAAATATGATAGACATAAGCATTTCCAGTTTAGAGGGTTTGAGGACCAAATGTGCCACATCCAACGACTTGACACAGAAAGAAATACGAACGCTGGAGGTAAGAAAAGCACTCATTCTGTAGAAAGAAACGGGGTACGGCTGCACTCAGGCTAATGTGAATTTTGATCTATATCAATGTAGGATTTGTTGTCGCTGTCACGTAGCCTATGACATGTCAAGACCAATGTATCCTATGTTTTTGTGTTTTGTTAAAACAGTTCCTATACCATTGGACTGCTGTGTTATTTTTGCGTTATACAGGCTAGATGTTTTATGCAGTGTAATAAATCAAGAAGAAGCTCTAGCTGCAGTGAGCAAGCTGTCATGGGCTTGCGCATTCTGCAGGTGGTGGAAAGAAGGTGGAACGTTCGTCTGTAGCACGGTGCAGTCTTCACCATGAGAATTCTCCCTGGGAACGTGGAGGCCTAAACATTCTTTGTTTACGATTCATCATCATCATCATCATCATCGCCTATATGGTCGGGCATCCATCAACAGCTAGGCTACATTGCAGCGACTGTTATGCAAGCAAAATTAGCTTCATATTGTCATCCTATTTAATTGGCCCACGGAGTATTCCGTAAATTGCATTATGTAATGCCAATGATATTATCCCAATCCTGTGTTATGTTTTTAATATGAAGAGCAGTATATCTTTTTTGCCAGATTAAGAAAATATGGTCCAGGTACCCTTGGTACTTTTCAGATGCACTTAGGCCGCAATGTGTTTTAAACCACGCAGCTAGACTCGAAATTAATGGTGTGATCTAGGCGGGTGTTTTAAATGTATAGATATAACCGAAGTCCACTGTAATCGAACTTGATGTGGGTCAGTTAAAGAGGACAACTTCCTTACCATAAACTTGGTTACATTTCATAAACCCTTTAAAAATGTGTATTGAAGCTGAAATGTCCACAGATCAGAGAATAGTAGGCTTAAGTTACAGTGCTTATTAACACAATTTCCTTTCTATTTCTTGACGTTTGCAAGAAAAAATAAGAATATTATTTTTAATTATGGACTTTAAACATATAAACATTAATGTTAGCATTTTCTTTATTTGAAGCTTTAAGTATGACCTAGTTGCTGGAGTTAAATATTTATTTCAAAGTAGATTTGATATTTAAAACATACAGACTTACTACAGCTTGGCCTATTGTAAGAGCACAACTAGTCTTTGTAGACTATGCTGGTTTCCTTGACATATCTGTTTTGTTTATTTGCATCTCATTGACACTGTGTCAAAAAATGGTATTCCTGTCTAGTTCAGAGTTAACTCATATTACAAAAATCAACTTCCTTCATCACTCACTAGCTACAAACCAAAACACCTTGTATAAGTGTAAGGCCAATAGTGTAGTTTGACTCTGAAAAGATGGCCTATGTTAGGCACCTATCTTCAGGTAGGACAAACATGGCTACTATCAAAACTCTGTAAAAACTGCTGTTGAATAAATTAACATGTCTGTGATAAACATGCAGTAAGAGTAAACTGACAGGATTTTACAACATTTACTCACCAGAAATTATTTTGGGTGTGTACAAAAGCTAATCCTAAAATGTAGAATTTCTATTTGTGAGAGGCCCACTAGTTTATGCAGTCAAATATAAACGTGTCAACCTCCCTCTTCCATCTGTGTCACAAAGATGTGATCATCTTTCCTCAAAGGAATAATGTCAGATGAGGCAATTGAAATCCCTTTGGCAATTCCTGGTTTCTATAATCCTACACATTTCTGTTGAAGAAAAACAGAATTGATTAGTGTAGGGAATAGATGTCCCATCTATGGCACAATTGATGACGCCAATAGGTACCACAGGGCTCTGTTCTTGGACATCTTATTCTGATGGTACAGCTACATATTGTTGTGAAACTACTCTCAATAACGCCTTTGAAGAACTGCAATCCTTTAATCCAGGCTTAGCTCTGTCAACCAAAGTTACTTTTGGTTGGTGACAATGTGTAAAATGTAGCCCATTGAATCTCCCAGGTATAGTCAGTATCAAGGACAAGAAAAAGGTGACCACTAAATCCTTGGATTTTTCATAGATGAGTGTCTCAAACTTAAACCACACATTAGGCAGTCTTGTATAAAGCTCAGGCAAGAGTTGAGTTTTTATTTTTAAGTAAGGGTTTTTTAAGCATGTAAAACCTTGTTTTTGTTACCATTCTGCCTGTAATTAATTATAGTGATGTCTTGTGCATGGATGCCACTATGACCTCATTATATGTGCTAGACACTCTGTACCATTGGGTGTTAAGGTTTGATAAAAATTAGAAAACCCTCAACGATCACCAAAACCTTTTTCACAAACTGGGGCTGGCCTTCTGTAGCTCTGCAGAAGTGAAGCCATTGGGACATTTTCATATGCAAGGATGTATTTAGGTAGTTCACATTTCACCTATGTTTATATACTGTCCAGGCTGACTAAAAATAAATATGTTGCCTGTTCTCCCAACATAATTTTTTTTTTGGGCAGAGCATAGATCCCATATTGTACAGTGAAAAAGTTACATACTCGTACTGTGCTCCCTATATAAATATTTTTAAATTATATTAAATAAAAATAATACATTGTGAGTAATGATATGGGGATCTATGAATGTTGGCACTCAGTTGGAACAGTGTTTTGATTTAATGTAATTTGAAATAATGGCTGATGATTCTGTCATAACCATGTAATAACAAGCCTAACCCCACTTATCATTCTGAGAACACCATCTGTAACAGGAAGTCTGGTAGTGGCAGTATCATGCTATGGGGATGCTTCACTGCATCAGGGCCTGGAAAACCTTTTAAGACAGAGAACAAAATAAATGCTGCAAAGAACAGAGAAATTGTAAAAGAAATCTGCAAGAGATTTCAGACAGCAAGACAATGACAGCTGACATATAGCCAAAGCCACACTCTTTGGCTGTAAACAAAAAAGGTCAATGACCTGACTCGGCCAAAAACCTCAATCCAACTGACAATATTTGGAAAGGGTGTAAAGGGCTTAACTACACTGTAGCCACTGTACATTACAAGGACAATTTGTTACATACTTTTTTTTAACATTTGAATGTTTTGCAGTGTACCTGTGGAGATCTATTGGTAGAACATAGCACTTGCAATGATAGGATTTTGGGTTTGATTCCCACAGAGACAGTAGAAGGGGAAAATATTTTACTCACAACTGTAATTCTGCTGGATAAGAGCATTTTGTACATTTATTGTGCACATACAAGTAAATGTCTGTTTTCGGATTCATGTGAAAAATACATAATTAGCTTCCCTATGCATTTTGAAATGCAATTTAATGGATGACATACTTTGTAAATGTATTTGAAACATATTGGATCATGTGAATTTATTTGGAGCACAGTATTTTCACATTACACTACTATTCAAAAGTTGGGGTCACTTGTTTTCCTCTGAAACCTACATGATGTCACGTGTATGGGGAGGTGGAAGCAAATGCAGGGTTGTAGAAGGAGCTTTTAATAAGGACAAAAAGAAAACAAAACTGAGTGCCGTGCACTACAGCTACAAAAGGACTATACACCGAAACACAGGACGGGAGAACGCAACAATACAACAATGATCGACAAGGACAGGGAGAAAATGCCTGAACTAAATACACAGACTAACAAGAAGAACAGAAACGGGTGAGGGCTAAACACAGGTGAAAGGAATGAACTGATTAACTGAACTGGGAACAGGAAAGACCAAACAAGGACATGACAAACCAATAATACACAGAAAACACGAACTGGAACAGTCCTGTCCGACTGGGACCGTTACACATGAAATTAGGTTGAAAATAATGATTTTTAATTGAAATAAAAATTGTGTCCTTCAAACTATGCTTTGGGCAAAGAATCGTCCATTTGCAGCCTTGCAGCCTTGCAGACAATAAACAATAAACTTGTAAAGTGACAATAAACATGACAATAAACTTGTAAAGTTGTTGAGGTAATCTGAAGAGATTTCACCCCTGGAGCACCTCCCACAAGTTGGAGTGGATACCATGTGGTCAAGCTGGTCTTAGAACTGTTCAAGTCATTATAGACAAAATACCAGCTGAGTGCTTCATCCCTAAATAGTTCTTTGGAGCGGTGCTTTTGGTCATTGTCTTGTTGTAAGAGAAAATTCACTTCAATAAAACACCATCCACAAGGCATTGCATGGCATTTCAAAATTGCATGGCATTTCCTTCTTCAAGATCCCTTTCACCCTGTACAAACCTCTCACTTTACCACTACCAAAGCACCCCCAGATCATCACATTAACTTCACCATGCTTGAAAGATGGCGTCAAGCAATCCAGCATTTTTTCAATGTTCTTCTCTGTGATCCAAACACCTCAAACTTAGATTTGTCTGTCCATAACACCTTTTCCAATCTTCCTCTATCCAGTGTCCTGGAGTTGCCTCATCACTTTCCAAGTTGAGATGTGTGTTTTGTTGTATTATTTAATGATGCTGCCAGCTGAAGAACTGTGAGGCGTCTGTTTCTCAAACTAGACACTATAATGTATTTGTCCTCTTGCTCAGTTGTGCACTGGGGTTTCCCATATTTTCTATTCTGGTTAGATCCAGTTTGCGCTGTTTTATGAAGGGAGAAGTACACAGCATTGTATGAGATCTTCAGTTTATTGGCAATTTCTTACATGAAATAGCCTTAATTTCTCAGAACAAGAATATACTGACTAATAGAAAGTTCCTAGTTTCTGGCCACGTTGAGCCTGTAATTGAACCCACAGTTGCTAATGTTCCATTTAACTAACTAGTCCAAAGAAGGCCAGTTCTATTGCTTGTTTAATCAGCACAACAGTTTTCCCCTGTGCTTACATAATTGGCAAAATAGTTTTCTAATGATCAATTACCCTTTTAAAATGATTAACTTGGATTATCAAACACAATGTACAATTGGAACACAGGAGTGATGGTTGCTGATAATGGGCCTCTGTACACCTATGCAGATATTCCAATGAAAATTCATTCATTAATTTACAACAATTAATGTCCATACTGTATTTCTGATTCATTTGATGTTATATTCATGGAATTTGTTTTTCAAAAACAATATTTCTGTGTGACCCCAAAGAGTTGAACGGTTGTGTATGTATGTGTATATATGTGTGTGTATATATATATATATATATATATATATATATATATATATATATATATATATATATATATAGAGTGAGGGAATTTTTTTTTTGATCCCCTGCTGATTTTGTACGTTTGGCCACTGATAAATAAATGATCAGGCCATAATATTAAAGGTAGGTTTATTTGAACAGTGAGAGCCAGAATAACAACAAAAAATCTAAATATACATTTTATAAATTGATTAGCATTTTAATGAGGGAAATAAATATTTGATCCCCTCTCAATCAGAATGATTTCTAGCTCCCATGTTTCTTTTAAAAATGTAACGAGCTGAGATTAGGAGCACATTCTTAAAGGGAGTGCTTCTAATCTCAGTTTGTTAACTCAATAAACGACATCTGTCAGCAGAGACAATCAATCAATCAGATTCCAAACTCTCTAACATGGCCAACACCAACGAGCTGTCCAAGGATGTCAGTGACAAGATTGTAGACCTACAAAAGGCTGGAGTGGGCTAAAAGACCACCGCCAAGCAGCTTGGTGAGAAGGTGACAACAGTTGGTGCGATTGTTCGCAAATAGAAGAAACCCAACAATCAATCTACCTCGGTTGGGGGCTCCATGCAAGACCTCATGGAGTTGCAATGATCAGGAGAAATCAGCCCAGAACTGCATGGGAGGATCTTGTCAGTGATCTCAGGACAGCTGGGACCATAGTCACCAAGAAAACGATTGGTAACACACTACGCCGTGATGGACTGAAATCCTACAGTGGAAAAAATTAAGGGACCACTGCACAATTTCTTTCCTTTCTAAAAAAGTTGAAAAGGAAGGTTTGGAATGAGGAACATATGGGGTTAAAATTACAAGACCACTGCAAATTGAAAACTTCAGTTCCTCACTAAAAACATTCATTTTCACCTTTTTGGAAATAAAAGAAAAAGGTGCAGTGGTCTCTTAATTTTTTCCGGAGCTGTGTGTATCTATATATGTATATATATATATATATATATATATATATATATATACACAGTCGATAGAAAAAGTCTAAACACCCCTGTTAAAATGCCAGGTTTTTGTGATGTAAAAGAATGAGACAGATAAATCATGTCAGAACTGTTTCCACTTTTAATGTGACCTAAAAACAAACTGATATCTCAGAGAGGAAAAAATGAAAAATAAAAACCTTACAATAACCTGGCTGCATAAGTGTGTACACCCTCTTATAACCGGGGATGTGGCTGTGTTCAGAATTAACCAATCAAATTCAAACTCATGTTAAAAAGAAGTCATTACACACCTGCCATCATTTAAAGTAGTCGAATTTTCCTGAAATTTTCTTAGTTGCATCTCATAGCAAAAGCCATGGTCCACAGAGAGCTTCCAAAATATCAGAGGGATCTATCTCACTGTTGAAAGACATCAGTCAGGAGAAGTGAAAAAAATAATATCGTCAGCATTAGATATATCATGGAACACAGTGAAGACAGTCATCATCAAGTGAAGAAAATATGGCACAACAGAGACATTACCAAGAATTGGACATCCCTCTAAAATTGATGAGAAGACGAGAAGAAAACTGGTCAGAGAGGCTTTCAAGAGACCTACAGCAACATTAAAGGTGCTGCAGGAATTTCTGGCAAGTACTGGCTATGTACTACGTGACAACAAACTCCCGTATTCTTCAAATGAATGAGCTATGGGGTAGGGTGGCAAGACTGAAGACTTTTCTTACAACGAGAAACATCCAAGCTCTACTGAAATTTGCAAAAACAAACATCAAGTCTCACAAAATCACATGGGAAAATGTGTTAAGGTCTGATGAAACCAAGGTTGAACTTTTTGGCCACTGTACACTGCACATTACCCAAAGAACACCATACCCACAGTGAAGCATGCTGGTGGCAGCATCATTTTTTGGGGCTGTTTTTCTTCAGCTGGACCCCTGGCCTTAGAGGGAATTATGAACAGTTCCAAATACCAGGCAATTTTGGCACAAAACCTTTAGCCGTCTGTTAGAAAGCAGAAGATGATGTTCACCTTTCAGCACGAGAACAACCCAAAGCACACATCCAAATCCACAAAAGCATGGCTTCACCAGAAGAAGATTAAGGTTTTTGAATGGCCCAGCCAGAGCCCAGACCTTAATCCAATTGAACATCTGTGGGGTGATCTGAAGAGGGCTGTGCACAGGAGATGTCCTCGCAATCTGACAGATTTGGAGTGCTTTTGCAAAGAAGAGTGGGCAAATATTGTCAATTTTTTTTATATCAGAAACACCTGGCATTTTAACAGGGGTGTGTAGACTTTTTATATCCACTGTACATATTTTTCTAATTAGGTGTAATGCCTATGAGCTTCAAAAAGAATCATGCATTAGCTATATCCCGTAGATCACAAAAGATTTAACCTATTTACTTTTTATCTTTCTGTTTTTTATACTCTACCTTTTAATATTGAACTAATTCATACCTGGAAAAGCAAGCAAGTGAGTGAAATTATTGATATAATTTTTCAACAATATTGTTTGTTCACAAGTAGTATTGTTTGTTCACAAGTTATATTTTTTGTTTACGGTTGAAGCGGCTTGTTGGCCACTACCAAATCAATGTGACTGCACCAAGCTTGTATTTGCCTGAGCCATGTATAATGATGTGATTCGGATATTTGCAACCTTTTACTTTGTTATAAAGGCAGCTGTTGCCTATTCCTGAACTAACAGCACGTTCAAATCTTTGTGGTACTGTTGGTGTCTTAGCATCTCGAGTGAATAAAACTCCTTACCTTACATATATTCTTTTTGAAGGGCCTTAGACATGTTAGCAGGTTATGAATCAGTAATTCAACATTTATTTGTCAGGGGCACAGAATATAGCAGGTTTAAATTGTGATATATTTACCTGCACACTCACCTAGGACTAGTGTAAACCACAATCACCTTCACACAAATTCAGTTTTGGGACATATAGGTCAACAACATGAAAACAAATTCAGTATTTTTTTGCTTCTGGCCTTATACTTTTAACTTGACCTATTGATTAATGTAGCCTTTTCTTATAGAATAAACTTTTTCGCTAAGTCAGGAGCATGGACACTCCAAGTAATAAAGATGTACTTGTCTCCATTTATCTCAATGAATGCACTATCAAAAGCGCTCCAAAAAGTTGGGGTTGTCAACACCCATCACCAGTGTCTCTCCTCTCTATTGGTCTCCTCTCCCATAATTCTTACTGTGAATTAAACAACATTGGAGAACAAAGAAATCAAAATAAGGATTGTGACTGATGACGCGGTGACGATTTCAAATTTCTTATTGTCTCATGACAATGTTAATGTCATTGCAATACATTTCTGGTGCTATAAAGATTAAACAATTTTTTCAGATTATTTACTGGTTTTGGAACCTAGGTTGGTCAGTTGGTTGGATTGAAATATTTATTACTTGTACATTGTATTAGTTGAGAGGCGTTCTCTTCTAATTCCTCTACTTCTCTTTTCCTGTCAGTTCTCTTGTCTCTTTTTTCTTCTCCCTGTCTCTCTGCCATCTTTTCCTGTCTCATCTTCTCCCCATCTCTCCCATCTTCTCTTCCTGTCTCATCTTTCTTGCCTTCCTTTCTCTCCCATCTTCTTTATAAAAATTTTCTCTTCTCCCATTTTCTGTGTCTCATCTTCCCGTCTCATCTTTGCCTCCAGTCTCATCTTTCCTTCCCTTATTTTCCTTCTCATCTTCCAGTCAAATTGTCTGTGTGTGTGTCGTTCTTCTTTTCCTTTATCGACCTTCTTCCTTCGTAGGAGATAGTGTATCATACAATTTGGGACATAGACGTCTTGACCAAAGGGACATTTAATTACTCACCCTTTAGACATATTTTTTATGATTTAAAAAAGAAATAGATGGTAATATGTATCATTATCAGTACACAACACAGGCTGGGTAAAACATAGTGATGCATTGCTCAGTTTGTCCAGGAATTAGCTGTTTTATTCATATAATGTTAAAAAACAACAATTGGGGTCACAGCCAGTAAATTACATTTAATTAAGTGTGAATTATCTCAAATTGCCTTGGAAAAAATACATTCCGAATACAAAATGTTTTATTTTCTCTATGGTATAAATTGGTTGGGAGACCTTTTATGTGGTTCGGCAATTACACCGGGAATCACAGTCCTCATTCTTCATGTATCACACTGTATGCGTTCTGTGATATGTCCTTTTCACAGAAATGGAATGGAATGTTATCGCAGCTGTTATTGGTATGTACCATAATCTAGTGGTACATCATAATCAAGTGACTTCTGTTGCAAAAAATAGGTAATAACATTTCCTATGCCTTATTAATATTTTCAGAATTGGGGCCCTTTAAGTATAGATGGTTGGATTGTTCTTTAGCTCTGCTGTTTACTAGGTATCTACAATGTAGGAGTACATACTATCCCAGATCTCTAATTTGCTATTCTAGTGTTGGAAAATGTCTCATTCCAGCTATTGAAATATTGTCCGTTTTTTTCTTATTTGCGCCAGCACATTTAAAAAGAGTACCTACGTTTTTAGCTGCAACCACACCTGCCTGTATGTGCAAGCGACCACAAAACATACTTGTGAACATAAGAAAGTGTTAGGGTTAGAAAGCTTAAGTTGAGTTTTTTCAAGTTTATATTCACCTGTCAGCTGATAAAAATGCTTTACCTAGCATCAAGTAAGAGAAATAAGCACTAAGGCTAAGAGCTGTTGTAATTCACAGGGCCTGAAAAGTCCTTTGCCATTGTGTATTGGCCATATATCACAACCCAGTTTAGATCGCCCACCTGGCAGTGATTGTTTCCTATAACAAATATCAGCGTAGAGTAAAGAACTGTTCTTTATTTGGTTAATACTCTGAAGACCCTTAGGCTCAGCATGCTCATCTCCTTTATTCATGTAGTTTTGAGTAATGTCTTGTCTTTGGCCAGGCGTCCTCAAAAATTACAATTGGTTTTTATGTGACTGTTTTGCATGAAAGTGGGTCAACTTGGCTAGCAGGTGTTAACCTCTGTATTCAAGGTTGAAATGTATCGCTCTGGCTGAGATTACTTACTATTATTTAAATGTGGATCATTTAAATATGGGGGTAAGCCATTTATGTTTTAGTAGGCTGATAACTGTGCTAAAGGCAATCATCACCTACTTATGGTGATGTTAAGGCGAATGCCATGTTAGCACAACAGACCAGCTACAATGTAGTATCATATCACATTGTTCTGCGTCAAGCATTTTCATTGGCTGCTGCAATAACTTTAACCGTTTATTTGATCCGAATTTGAGCTACATGTTATAAGACATTGGGTATGTGTTAATTCTGATGGTTCTGATACTTTTTTGAATATACATGTTGGTACCACTAAAATATTAAAACCTGACCATTTAATCCTGACCAAATTTTTTCCAATCCTGATGAAGACAAAGTGTATTTCTGTCTCATGGAATTTGCTTAGGGTTAAAATTACAACTGGATTTAGTGTTAGAATTGGGGGTAGTTTCAGGTTTTGGAATTAGGGGTTCGGTTTAGTGTTAGGTTATGTTATGTTTAGGTATGAAGGTTAGGTTGTTGAGGCTTGGGAAAAAGTTGAGTTATGGGGAAGTGTATCATGTTTCTAGTCTCTCCTAAAGGAAATTAAATGTGTGTGATTGCTGTGTTACCTTCCCACGTGTGCATGGACATTTGCATTTGAGTCAATTAGCAGTTGCTCAAATTGTGAGTAATTTACTGTAACTGCATCAGTCAGGTCACACTTTTAGGGAATGCAGTTTTGGTCGGTTGTAGTTATTACAAAATATATTTCTCTATTATACATGTTATTTAGAACATTTCAACAAACAACATTTGAGAATAGGTTAAATTTTGGCATCTTCAAACCTCACCTTGGGAACACTGCCATTCCGTGTACTTCAAAAATTCCAGAGATAGCACAAAGCCCACTTGATTCTACTGGTCGACTATTTATTATATCCTTTATTCAGAGCTATATTCAGTTTGTTTTTATATTCTGGAATGTTACATTGAAGTAAATGGTGCTGTAGTTCTGTTAAATTGGGAGTGGTAGGGTTGTGGTTCTTATGTCACCCATTGCTTCAAGCCACACCTCTGCATACCCACCAAACAGGAACAAACAAAAAATCTGTTCAAGAGTGTTCCAAAGAACCTAATGTGGACAGTTGCTATTTAGAAACAAAATGTGTGCTAAGGTGTGCCACACATAAAATGATTAAATGTCCAAGGAAAGAAAAACCACTGCTTTAAATAATGGTGAGTTTGTAGCACCCGTAGCTGCGACAACTGCAACAAAGGGTTTGCTGTGCTCCTCCAGACATGACACACAAAGTGGTCCATCTGTCTCCCCCTGCAGGGGAAGCTGGTGAAGTACTTCAGCCGCCAGCTCTCCTGTAAACTGAGGGTGGCCTTGGAGGAGCAGAGCGCTGAGCTGCAGGACTTCCCCAGACTGGGACACTGGTTCCGCATCGTCAACCTCAGGAAGGAAGTCACTGAGGTGTGTTTGTTTACTTCTATATATCGTTATGATTTTTTTCTGTGTGTTGTTATCGTGGTTTCTTGAAAAAAAGTGCATAATGGTAGTCAAAAAGTTAGGACTGGAGATGCTCTGTGTGCATAGCACTTGACCAGGGCCTGCATACACATAACCATGTCATAGCCTGCATATCAAGGTCTTCCCTATCCTTATAATTGTGTATATTATTTTCTAAATGGCAGACCTGACCTGGTATTATCATACTCAGATATGTAAGTTCCCTGTCATCCAAGACCTTTTAACCAGGCAGTGTCAGTGAAAGGCCCTTAATATAGTCAATGACCCCAGCCACTCAAGCCACAGACTATTCTCTATACTACTAATGGCATTTATGGCTAGTTTAAAAAAAGTTGCCAGATGAAACATTTTCAGTGTCAATGATTCAAATCAGATATCTCTTTTTGCACTTTCCCTTCACACACACACACACACACATACATGCTAGTTCATACATAAAATGAACACATGTATACTGATGTTACACACACACACACACACACACACACACACACACACTTAGCATTTATCCCGTACAGTCCCCTCCAAAATTATTGGAATGGCAAGGCAAATTCCTTTGTTTTTCTTGGTCATTTGTGTTTAAGATCAAAAGATGAGTTTGAGACATACGTACAAAATTTCAGCTTTCATTTCCTGGTATTCATATCTAGATGTGTTAAACAACTTAGGAAATATAACCATTTGTATTACACCACAGCATTTTTAAGTGAGCAAAAGTAAAGGAACAAATAATCTTAAAGTAAATAACATTTAATATTTGGTGGCATAACCCTTGCTTGCAGTAACTGCCTCAAGCCTGCAACCCATCGACATTACCAAACTGTTGCATTCTTCATTTGTGGTGCTATTCCAGCTTCTTTCAGTTCTTGTTTGTTTCAGGGTGTTTCTCCCTTCAGTCTCCTTTTAAGAAGGTGAAATGCATGCTCTTTTGAGTTAAGGTCAGGTGATTGACTTGGCCGGTCTAAAACCTTCCACTTTTTTTCCTGTGATGAAGTCCTTTGTTTTGTGGGCAGTGTGCTTTGGGTCATTGTCCTGCTGCATGATAAACTTCCTCCTGATTAGTTTCAATGCATTTCTCTGTAAATTGGCAGACAATGTTTCTGTACACTTCTGAATTCATTCTGCTGGTACCATCATCATTTACATCATCAATAAATATTAATGAGCCTGTTCTAGAAGCAGCCATGCATGCCCAAGCCATGACATTACCTCCACCATGTTTCACAGATGAGCTTGTATGCTTCGGATTATAAGCAGGTCCTTTCTTTCTCCGCACCTTGGCCTTTCTATCACTTTGGTAGGGATTAATCTAGGTCTCATCAGTCCATGAGATTGTGTTCCAGAACTTTTGCGGCTCATCTCTGTACTTCTTTGCAAATTTCAATCTGGCCTTCTTACTGCTGATGAGTGGTTTGCATCTTGTGGTGTGGCCTCGATTTTTCTGCTCTCTGAGTCTTCTTTGAACAGTGGATTGTGATACCTTCACCCCTGCACTGTGGAGGTCGTTGGGGATGTCACTTTCTGATGTTTTGGGGGTTTTCTCACGATATTTCTGTCATCAACTACTGTTGTGTTCCTTGGCCGACCCGTTCAACGTCTGTTGCTCAGTACAACAGTAGTTTCTTTCTTTTTCAGGACATTCCAAATTGTTGTGCTTGCTATGCCCAATGTTTGTCCAATGGCTCTGGTCGATTTACTTTCATTTCTCAGCTTGACAATGGCTTGCTTTTCTCCCTCATACTGCGCTCTGGTCTTCACGTTGATTTATCCTCTTTAAAGGTTTAAACCAAGGATTGAAACTTAGACTAGTCATCCAGAGCTATTTAATGTTTGAACAATATACCTAAAAGGCACCACGTGCGCAACCACGTGTCAGTCACAGGTTCCAATAGTTTAGCTCACTTGTAAAATGGGTCGGTTCAAACAAAGGGTGGTATGTCCTGAGTTGTTTAACACATCTAGATGTGAATACCAGGAAATGAAAGCTGAAATTCTGAACTCTTGTTTCATACTCATCTTTTGATTTTAAACCCAAATGTCTTCAGTGAACAACAAAAACAACGGAATTTGCCTTACCGCTCCAATAATTTTGGAGGGGACTGTATGTTGCCACTGCTACAGTCTCCTGGCTATCCGCCTCTACCCCTGCCTATACATACCTTTTGTAAATAGAATTCAAATTGTTTGCCATGACATGGAGTACCTGGAGAAGGCAGACACCAGAACAGATAAGGGACCAGGCAACTGGGGTGTATTCTGCAGGACATGGGTCCTGGTGAGGTGACTCTGGAAGGGCTGCTGGAGATGAGCGATGAGCAGGTGTGTCAGGCCATGGAGAAATTCGGAGCCAACGAAGAGGAGTGTGCCCGACTCAACGCTTCTCTGTCCTGCCTCAGGAAAGCCCACAAATCAGGTATGAATCCCGACACACATGGGGAATTGTTTGGGAGAGCTACATGCTATCTCAGGAGAAAGTGAGGAAGGTAGAGAGGAAGAGAGATCCTCTCAGATCCTAAGGAGTTTTCAGTTAGTTCTTCTATAAAGTAGCCACATACTAACACAACTATATCTATAGGCAATCGGGAGAAGCATATTCATGCAAATATGCCAGATCAGAATTTCTTCTGTTCAGTATTTTAGGGATTTTGATATACTGTTGAATATCGCCCTCCATTGGGCAAATTTTCCAAGACATTTAGAAGTCTGCTGAACATATGCAAAACATTTCTTTGACCCAGAGTAGACAACACACTGTTTCCAATGGGTGTCCAATTATGTTACATTAAGGCTGTTAAATTAAATAATGAACATTACGTTTTTAATTAAGAACTCTGGACATTTCATAATAAGATACAAAAAAGCACAAATGGATGGTTCTTTAGTTAAACTTTAAAAAAATATATTATAATAAGTAGATCATTTATAAATAGGGGTATTATGCATCTGTTTACTATAAGTGCCTGAGGGCTGGAATTAAACATGACTAGTGTGACTGAATCACTGCTAGACAAGAAGAAAATATTGAAAATCCAAGAAGAAAATCCTCCATCTGCAGGTTTGACAAATATCATGCTTGATTTGAGCTACAGAACAGAACAGATCAGAAATTATTAAGTGGTTAATCTGTCAATGTTCAGTAATTAACAGCTCTGGCCGTTACTGGATAAATTAAGGTTTAATCTCTCTACCTGCATTTACAACCAGAGCTTTTAATTCTGTGACCTTGACCTCATCTTTCCTCTTAATTAGTGAATTTTAAATACTTTATTTGACTCTGTTCCTTTATTCCTACACATGTGAAATTATCTGATAAGTGAAATCAAATGTTTGTACCGCATTACAAATGACAAAATCTTAACCTGTCAAGGGATTTCTAGATTAGCATAGATGAAGGGAGGATACGAGAAGGCTGCTGTAGACAGTTTAGATGCGCTCCTAGCACAAAGAGCCTATAGCACATTATCCTTTCTGTCCAAAAGAGGGCAGCACAGACCGGATTTGTATTTTCAGAACAAAATATTATTGTGTGGTATTGTTGTGAGCCGAACAGGAGGGGGCAGTAGATCATCAGGAAACCTTTATTATCCCTAGGGCTGTCACTATCATTATCTTTGGGCTGCCACTATCACTGGGACTATCACTAACACTAGGACTGTCACTATCACTAGGTCTATCACTACCACTGGTACTATCACTATCATTAAGACTTTCACGCTCACTAGGACTATCACAATCATTACAACTGTCACTAGGACAATCACTCTCATTAGGACTATCATAATTCTTAAGATTATCAGTAGGGCTATCACTTGGACTATCACTAGGACAATCATTAGTATCATCAGACTTTACTCCACAAAGAAGATAACACTAGTAGTAATAATAATAATTAATTTGAATACACCACCTATCAACAACAGAGGTAGATCTAATACCTTTTTCTGAGCAAAGGATAATAGTCACCTCATCTAGCACCAATTTGAAGCACCTATCTGGGTAAAGCACAGTGACCAATTTGTGCCAGAAAGGGTAACCCCACACCAGCCACAAGGTGGAGGAGTGGCATCTGCCAAAATAGAATAAGGGAGATAACTATGTGGACATGATAGAAATTGAGGCAGGTAGTGAATGTAGTCGGGACACCAGGGTTAAAATTCCTCCTCTTACTGTAACTGCTGTGGGATTTAATACAACCACAGAGAGTCAGGTCATCTGTTTAATGTGCCAGCCAAAGACGGCAGCCTACGCAGGGAAGAAGGCAGTTTTGTTGCAACCTGTGGGGGTTGAATAGGCTCTGGGCTCGGAGCGTATAGTAGCTGGGCACACACAGAAATGAGCACACGCATGATTTTGGAATCTCTATCGTTGCGTGGGAACAAAGTTATTCCCATTCAAAAAGCAACACCCACAAAGTAATTCTCAAGGACATTTTCCTTGTTGTACTACCCTCGTGGGGATTTTCAGTCCACACCGGCTTGGTAAAATGTGAACACACATACACAGACACACATACTCTAGCCTGGACTGTGTGTCTGTTCCTGAGCCATCATTTGATTATAGCCTGTAGCTGATTGGCCGCTGAGCTCTGGCTTCCTCCACAGGAGCCGTTCAGGCGGTTGGAAGCGCACGTAGGTCCCAGCTGAGTGGGCTTGTGCGTTTGTGCGCCTGGCTCTAGGCTCCAATCGAGCTTAATAGATGTACACACAAATGCCTTGGCTTGTACATGAAACAGACCTAAGCCAGGCCCCAATCAGCCCAGTTCCATGTAATGCACGTATAGGATAATGCACAACATTGACAGCTGTAGGACTGTATCATACAGGGCCGTGAAAAAGTATATGCCCCCTTCCTAATTTCCTCTATTTTTGCATTTTTGTCTCACTGAATGGTTTCAGATTTTCATACATAAGATGAAGAGAAACCAAACTAACACAATTCAGTGTTTCACTAGTAATTACTTTTTTTGAAGGAAAAGTGTTATCAATTAGCCCTGTATGAAAAGTAATGTCCCCATTAGTTATTAACCAAATTCAATTGATTATTGGATTCAGTTAGAGCAGACACACCCAGGTTAGATTACCGACAGCCCTGTTCAATCTAAACATGACTTATATAGAACCCCACCATCAGTGTGTAGTTGGCTACTAGGTCTCAACAAGCAGCACACCATGCCGAAAGAGATGAGATTTTTTTTTGCTGAGATATATCAGTCTGGAAGGGGTTGCAAAGCAATTTCTAAAGCTCTGGGTTTCCACCAAACCACAGTGAAAGCCATTGTCTCCTAATTTAAAAAAACAATGGTGTCTCTTACCAGGATTGGCTGGCCAAAATTCCTCTAATGGTGCAGTGACGACTCATTCAGGAAGTCACTAAATCACCCAGGGCAACATCTAAGTAGCTGCAGGCGTCTCTAGCCTCAGCATAGGTCAGCATTCATGATTCGATGGTAAGTAAAAAAGGGGGGGAAACATGGAATGCATGGGAATTGCAAGTCGTAAAAAAATCACAGCTAACTGACTTAAATTTGCAAAAAAGCCCATTTATGACCAGCCTATTTGGGACAAAGTGGAACTTTTTAGAAGACACTGGTTCTGTTAGGTCTGGCATAAAGCAAACACAGCATTTCACCATAACAACTTAATTCCAACAGTCAAACATGGTGCAGTTAGTGTGATGGTTTGGGGATGCTTTGCCTCTCTATGGGCCTGGAAGACCTGTTGTCATTGAAGGAACTATGAATTCTGAAAGAGAATGCATGGTCATCAGTCCGAGATCTGAAGTGGAAGAGTTGTTGGGTTATGCAGCAGGACAATGATCCTAAACACAAGAGTGAATCCACCTCATTATGTCTCAAAAGAAACAAAATGTATGTTTTCAAATGGCCTACTCAGTTAAAACGAGAGGTTAATTATTGGAACTACTGAGATTCTGCAAAGAAGTGTGAGCTAAGATTCCTCCTTAGCGATGTGATAGACTGATCTCCAGTATAGAAAGCATTAGCAGTTGTTGCTGCTAAAGGTGTTGTAAGCAGTGTTCAGTGGACAAATGACTTTTAAACACAGGGCCACTTGGTGTTGGATAACTGTTTTCTTTAAAGAAATACAATTTCTATTTCAACACTGAATTTTATGTTAACTTTGGTTCTTCACATCTTGTATTACATTTTGTATAAAAATGTTCATGGCATTGTACATGATTCATCCAGATTTCATCACATTGTTGGCAAAGAAAATCAAAATACATTACCGTGACAAAACAATTGGTTGTTACTTTACAGATTCCATTTACAGCTACTGTGATTGTTCTCCACTGCTTTTGGCTAAAGCAGACAGCACTAACACACACACACACAAACAAACAAGCACACAAACGCTTGCACACACTAATAGGCTCTTTTCAACGGGTGACCAGGGAAAGGTGTGAGCAACACCAATGACTGCAATGCTGTAATAAGGGCCTCTCGTATTCAAGGCGGAAATACAAATTTTATCTCCCTGCCTCAGCCCTTTATTTAAATTTAAAGTGAAAGAAAATAACAACTGCTAAAGCCTAGTGCTCAGCCCCCACTTTTAAATATTACATTCATTTTTTTCTCTCTCTCAGGGGACCCTGGGTCTTTTGCAAAGATTCGTCATCATTCTCTATGGAAGCCTGTCTTCGTAACACCTACGCATAGTATTGTCTTTTCTTGAATCCCATTAAAAAGTTACGATGTTGACGTATTTTGGTAATGACTTTCTTGGCCGGCACCTTTGTTATTAGACAACGTAGTGACTTATAGATATGTGGTTGTATACAAAGTTTGGAACCTCACAGACCGCTGAAAGAAATGTCTCCAACTGCCCAGCCAGAGTTGATCACTTTTCAATTGTTTAGGGTGCTAAAACAAGTGGTGGTCATGAGTGCTTTTGAGACAGACGTCCCAAATTCAAGTCTCAATTGAGAAACATAATGTAAGTATGTAAATGTATGTATTTTCAAAGTCAAGTAATAAACACTCAAATGCTATTGCCAGCTATAAAGACCACAGCTATTAATTAAAAAAAATCCAAGGTTGATAATATATTTTAGGGGAATATTTCCTTTTTTAGAGGGATTAATGTGTATGACTTCCATTGGGCCAGCATACAAATGAAAGGATACAAAAGTTTTTGCACAACACTTTTGGTTTGTATTTTAGCTTACAAGAAGCTTAGCTGGTGAGTCATTTTATTCCAGCTAGAGGCTCACCAGTTAGTCCTCTGTAATGTCGCAATACCCACACATTTTTAACCCAGCATGCCACTGTTAAAGAGCCCCTACACACCGACACACACATTGCCACAAACACACTGTAAACCCAACATCCTGCCTCATCCTTACTAATAGTGTTGATGTAACCGTAACTCAGAGAGCCAAGTACATGAGACAGACAAGGCTTGCCCCAAAGTAGGTCTCAGACTCAGTAGGACCCTGCTGATGTTTTCATCATTAAAATGACTGTCCTTGACTGCCTTAATACTGAATCACTTGCACTCACAACTAATTGGTTTGAGTGTTTACTATGAGTATAGAAAGAAGAGAGGAGGGAAGAAGAGGAGGAGAGGACAAGCGAGTGGAGATGGAGAGGAATAGGGAGAGCAGGAAGCGGGTGAGAGCATGTAAGGTGAGGACAGAAACGAGTAGGAAAAGAGAATAGGTGTGAGATAACAAGAGGAGAAAAGGAAAAAAATATGAGAAGAATATACAAAGAGAATGGGGAGAAAAGCAAAAACCAAATCACAGAGTGCTATATAACTAGCCTCCGCTGGGTATCATATAAGATGCAATCGTCCACCACCATCCTAATTCACAGGACTTAAGGAATTCAAAAACAAACCTTTCATGGAACTTTCCTGCTACAATTGTTGTGTCCCAAACAGAACCCTATTCGCTGTCTTTGGTCAGAGCCCTATGTAGCAAATAGGGTGCCATTAGCCCCGCCCTCTTAGAATGGCAGTCAGATAGAACCCCAGTGGCTTCTCTGCCATTTACAACACAACAAAAGACTGGTTGTATTTAGTCCAATTAGTAGGCTGTTCCCCAACTTTTCTCCCAGCACTCACCCTGTGTGAAGATCTTCTAATAACAATGGGGATGTGTAATGTCTCAGCCATATTACCATAAATCATAATCATCTCAGATAATAACTCATAAATCTTTTCTGATGGGTGTATTGTTAAGCCAAAATGCTGTGAAGCACTATGGCGAAGCTGTATACTGCTGCAGTTATTTCCAAACTTTGTGTGTCAGGGGCCACTTTTTGTGATTGATCTGAGACCCACTCATACTCAGTTCTTAGCCGTTCCTTAGAGAATTAACATGCAAACAGTTTAACTATGACTTCAGCTGAGGATTGCGGGACTAATCAAGTCTAAAGAGAATGTTTGAAAAGCCCCTCTTTTCACCAGAAAGAACAGTCTGCTGTTTTTCAAGTGCATGTTTTGTAATTCATACATTTTGAAAAGGGCTGAGAACATTTTGCTATTTTAAAGCTTAAATGACACTTATGCTGCAACAACATTTTAGGAAATGCAAAAAGACATTTTGAAAAAGTTATTATTGATTGATTACTGACACCAACACTTTGAGCTTCACAGTTCCTTGTTGTATATCGAATTAGATATTAGAAACCTCTATCCACAGGTCCCTAGTCATAAATCTGTTTCATGTGTTGCTGTTAGCATAGAGTGCTACAGAAAATCATTATGAGATTCAGGGAAGTTTGAATGAAATGTAGGAAGCCTCATAAATGTGGATGAAGAATGAATTTAACAGATGCAGTACAACTTTGCACATTTGGATACATTTTTTTTGCCTGTTCTTCATTGCTAAATTACATCAAGTTTGAAGGAGAACTTTGCTGACCAGCAGTTTTCAACTCTTTCCACATATTCTCAATTGGATTGAGGTCACGGCGTTGATAAGCCCACTCCAGGAAATTGACCTTTTAGTTTTATAAGCAAATTCTTAATGGCTTTGACTGTTTTTTTGTGGTCTTTGTCATATAGAAAAAAAGACACCCCAAATTCCCAGGTTTCTTGTAGGTTGTCTTCCAAGATTTTTAATTTGGGGCATCTATTGTGCCTTCTATCTTTACTAGCAGGCCCTGACACTGAGAAGCATCACCATAGCATGATGCTGCCACCACCATGCGTCAAAGTAGAGTGTTCTCAGGATAATAGGTGGTGATAGGCTTGCACCAAACATAGCGCTCAGCATTGAGGCAAAAAATCTCTAGTTTGGTCTTAACAATGTCCAGAATTGTCTGTGAAACTGTCTCAGTTAGCTACATTTTGCATCTGACCTATTGTTGCTATATGCAAATGCCTTGGAAATGTCCATACATCCTATCCCTGATTAGTTTTGAAAGAACCTTATTCTGGATTTGCTTTGAGTCTTTATGATGTCTTTTTTGTTAGGAATTGTACTAAACATCTGTGGGACCTCCCAGAGTAAGGTTAATTCAACCTGAAAACATGTGAAAACACCTTAATAGGACACATTATTGGCCTTATTGATTTGACTTATAAAGACAATTGTTTAGACCACAGCTCATAAAAGTATATAATTGCAAAGGGGCTAGATACTGATGCAATCAGTTAATTTCTGTTTTATATTTGTTATTCATTTACAACAATCTGTAGATTTTTTTTCACTTTGCCATTACATACTTTTTTTGTTAATCAGTGGCAACAAAGTACATTTTGATTTCATGTCGCAGCAGAATAGAATGTGGAAATGTCCAAGGAGTTGAATACATTTGAGTGCCTCTGTATTCAAATGTGAAATTGTGTAAACAAAAAAACAATACCATTTATTTTTTGAGTGAGATCAAATGAAGTAGCCTGCTCTAGTTGTTACTATTTCCAAAAGGCAGTTGCTAAGATACTAGTATGGTTGGAAAATGAAGTTGTTTGTGAGGCAGTGTTTTTATGATTAGACTACATCTCCCTACAGGCCTTCTGAAAATTATCACTTGAGGGAGTTGTAGCTCTGACAACAATATTACAGAAACCATTTAAAATTCGCTTTTTAAAAAAGACTGAAAGGATATGTAAACTCTTAATGCTCTCGAGATTTTTTTCTTATTATTTAACGGTCACGTGGATATTTGCAGACGATATTTGATTAATTAGTGTAAATACGATAGAAGAGGGATTTGATCCGAAGTCTCTAGAAATTTCGATAACATTCAGTTTCATCAGCTTTCATGTGTGTCAATGTCTGCGCCTTGTCATTATCAATATTCACATAGGTAGTGTCAGTTTCCCCATATCAACAGTTGACGAAGGCTCTTTGATGATTTGATAAGATTCCAAGGGAAGAGACGCCAAACTTTTACATTCTGACCGGCTTGCTTTTCGTACTAGTGACGGAGCCCTGACCGTGCCTCATCCTCCGCCTTTTATTCCTTCCTGGGCCATTGCATCCAGGTCTGGTCTGATAAGGTTGGCGCACACTGCAGTACACTTAAAGGTGTGCGTGCATCCGCGGGCTTGTGTGTCTGTGCACGTACTTGCGCTCATGTGTACTTGAAGTATGGGAAGGGTGCTACTTCCTTGCCGCAAGAGAGTGGAGTGGAAAGGTACTCTATTAAATATTCCACCCCATGAGCATTGTACACTTCCCTATCATTAAACATCTCTCTCATTTCAGGAGTTATATTCATTTGGTCCTTGTTACGCATACAGGTTATTAACAAGCAACCATGACCAATGTTTTATTACTGCAGATTGAGACTGAGCGCATAATTACTAGCTGTGGAGTCGATCAGTCATGAATGTTTGTGATCAGAGGATTACCAGTTCAAGCTCCATGTGGGGCAGATGGACATTTAGGGGAGGAATCTGAACAGCTACTAGGAAACTCTCCAAAGCATTGTCTTTCCATAAAACAAATCATGCTAAATATAATTAGAATGAATGAAACTTTGACGCCCAGCCCAGTCTGACCTGGCTATAGAATTCTCAGTTAAGATGCAGGTCAGTCTTGGCCTACCTCAGTTTCATTTACTCCTTCTTCAAAACATTCTGATGGGCTTGTCTTCAAATGTCACAGGGAAGAAACTCTTCTTAAAATTTTCTCCTTCAAACCCCTTGGCAAAATTCGAAGCCGTAAGTGTTTTTGAGCTGGTTCAGATACTTTACTCAGAGTTGGATTAGGATACTGAGAGCCAGATTATAGATTGGCTCTCAGTAAGAGAGAGGAACAAAAACAAAATCGACCAGTGTACTGTAGAACAGTTAGACATTAATCTTTATATGAAATAAGTGAACTTTTGTTTCCTATTCTTTTCCTTTCAAGAACAACTCGAGGATGACACATTGCCCAATGACGGAGGTGAATATTTCCATTTAAGCTGAGAATGTCATTTCTCTCTTCATGCTCTCCTAAACCAGATTCGTTTGTCTTTATCATTCAATATAAACCTCATCTCCAGCTTTTCATTTAGTGCTTAGGGATGAAGGCAGCCTCGGTTCATCAAGCATTGCTCCCCACTTCTCAGTTCCTCCTGCATTCATTTTAAATGATGCTAACTCTATCAGATCCATGTCCTATCAAAAACTTTACAGTTCTACAATGAAATGTATAAATGTGCATATTTAAGTCAAGTTATAAGATTACTGTGGTTAAATGTTTAATTGACAAGTTCCTCTTCCCGCTCCTCCTTTCCTACCCGCTCCTCCTCTCCTTCCTCCTTTTTAGCTGGCAGCCATGCCAAACAGGACTGGTCAATCCAGTGGCCCACCTCAGAGTCTGGCAAGGAGAACACACCCTTCCCCTCCCCTGAACCCAGCCAGTGGGTCCGCTTCCAGCTCTCCCAAAGCCCCAAAGTCCAGGCCAAATACAACCAGCAGCACCCCAACCAGTTTCACAGCCCCCAGGCCTTGCTTCCCTATCCATACGGCCCCTATGTCCAGCCAGACCGCCTCACAGTGGACGGCCACCTGGGTCTCGGAGCCTTTCCCCCAATGGACATGGGCCACCGCTCCCTGCCTCCATCGCCCAGACAAAGGCACTTTGCCCACACCCCTCCCCGGACACCCCTGGTTGTCAACACCATGACCCCGCCGGGTACGCCCCCCATGAGACGCAGGAACAAGGTCAAGGCCCCCGGGACGCCCCCACCACCCAGCCGAAAGCTCATTCACCTGCTGCCAGGTTTCACGGCGCTGCACCGCTCCAAGTCGCATGAGTTCCAACTGGGCAATCGCATAGTCCTGGAGCCAGCTGACGTGCAGACACCCAAGTGAGTCATTTAAACTTTGTTTGGGTCCTTAAGCTTAGGAACCGGTTTCGCAAGGGCACAAACATGCCCACCTACTGTCATTAATGTAAACTGTCGTGATGAAGAGTTTTCAAAGTTTTCTGGCCTTTTTGGGGGGTTGTTGCAGCACACCAACACTGGTTGGAATTGTAGAGCAGTTTGTGTGTTGAACCTATAGGTTGGATTCTGCTGGGGGACCTGAGTATCACTGAGTTTGTGCATGAAAGTGTGCATTTAAACAGAAACATAGGAGCTTGCTGAAGAGTGTATGGGTTTAGGAATGTTCTACTTAATCAAGCAGGTGGGCTGCTGAGGCCCATGTCAGTCTCTCAGAGTCCTATTTCCAGCTGTCTGGTACACCAGGTCTTTAAAATACGATTATGTTTAGGTTCTATTTAAGACAGAGACTCGCAGGACAGCAGCTCTGGCATGCATTAACCAGTTGTATTAAAATAAGATTAATATAGACTAAGAACAAGGAGTCTTGTAGGAAATGTATTTATGTCTCTAACTGCAGTTAATAAAACTTGCAAGTGGAACTGCTTTCGCTGGAGTGCTATCGCGCCCTCCCTCAATCTCTTTCTTGCTTTTTTCTCTTTCTTTCTTTCTTTCTTTCTTTCTTTCTCTCTCTCTCTCTCTCTCTCTCTCTCTTTCTAATTACTACTCTATCTTCCTGTCCAGGCCCTGTCAGACGAATTCATTCAGTTAAATTCATGTCCATCAGCAGCTGTAGAAAAAACAATGACTTGTCAACAGAATAGAGACAACTGAGAGGCGATGACTTTCTGGCTAGACCGGTCCCAGCTTCTGGTCTGGTGCAATGTTGGTCAGATCAGCTTGTATCCTCCGCTAACAGAGGCCAGGCCAGGGAGGGCCCACCAGAGTATGCAGTGTAATTGGGAACCATTAGGATTCAGGAAATGAGTGATCCTCAGGAGAGTAACAGTCATTTTTATAATACAATTAGATGACCGTGACCAGTTGTTGCCTATTTGGTAAGCTAATATTTGGAGGTTATATCCCTTACAATCTGGGTTCTGGCTTGGTGTGCCTGTGTGTATGTGTTTCGCAAAAGCTCCTGTTTACTCTTCTGTTTGTTGAGGTAGTGAATGAGCTGAACAGTGAATACGGACTTGAACGGCATTAGAGAATTGATTACCGGTCCCCGAGCGCTAATACTCCACAGGCTCAGAGTTATACCCTCTAATTGATGAGCATACTCAACTGTGGCTGGAAACACAAGGACTAATCTGGACCAAACCTGAGTTCAAATACTATTTGGGGTATTTCAATGACTTCAAATTGGAATAGACTATTTCAATATTTCTTCAACTACTTGTACCTGGTGATCAACCTGGTTGCTCATGGTTACTGATGTCCTTTCCATTCAAGTGTCTCAAAAAGCTCTCAACACCCATCAGCTCCTTCTCTCTTTTAATTACCAGAGGTGGTAACAGGTTCCTCAATTCCTACCTTCTATTCTTAGTTTCCGAAAGAGCTACCTAACACCTCTCAGTGAATCCTCTGCTATTTTAATTAGACGTCTGCGGACAGGAGACAATATCCAGGCTTGACCTCTGACCCTTCCACATTCCTGTTAATGAGATGGCCCTACAGAGTACCTACAGACGTCATGCAGGCACTCCAAAAATCCTCCCCGGCCACAGTCAACTTTATCAAGTAGCTAAAACACAAAGGACGTGAATGGCAGTGCATGATGAGAATGTCCTGCTGGGTTCAACTGAGATTTAATGATACATTAGAGAGAAATTAGAAGAATGCTCCTTCTGTATGTCTCACTCACAACATTGTTGGTTGCCTTGCAATCTGCTTATTAGTAGGGTTCAAAATTAACTCCTGATACGAGATGTATTGTAATCCTCACAATTCTATTGTTATAGTATATGTGATTTTATGTTCCATATTGCTATTTGAACAAGCTTGCTTTCTTTTTTTATTTTAACATTTATCTGTCATCGGGGACAACATTTTAACAGCTGATCAAAATTAGTAATTGCTAACAGACTAATATCTAATAACAGTTGCTCTTACTTTGGGCCTGTGAATTAACTTTATAATAATGGAAACAGGCTTAGACAACCATTTTTAACAAACAAGGTAATGAAAGCTAGCTAACTAACATCTAACTATATAGTATCTAACTAGTAACATCATACTGTAACTCAGTCACATTATTTGCTTCTGTGGTTAATATCTAGACTGTTCATACATGGGCCACTTTCTCCACATTTTGTTGTGTTATAGACTTTGTTTCTTTGTTTTATTTAAAAAAATGTGCTTGTCTATTGAAAACAACCAGGACAGAATTGCCTAGTTCAGAGATGACCAGTGTGCCATATGTATAGCCCTCCATCCTTATGCATATTGAATGCACGACCCTGCAAAAGGTATGCAATTATCAAAGGACGTTCTGGCTGGTTGTGGCTCCTTGCTGTGTGAAACTCTGGGAAGAGATTGTAGTCTGGAACTTTCTGACAGATGGACAGATGCTGGAGTGTATGGTGTCACACCCTGGTTGAGGACAGAAGGCCCTGAGCAGCCCGTCTGCTAACACTGTCCTAACAATTGGGACCTTGTGACAGCAGTGACACTGTTAAAAAAATAGTCTGAAGGTTTTACTCTTCAATATTTCACTCACAACAAATAGTAAGTTGCCTCATTAACCAGCCACAGTTTTTGTTCATCCTAAGGGCAGCACATAGCTTAGCAGTAAAATTGCCTGACCAGTAGCCTAAAGGTTACTAGATCTTAACCCTGAGATAAGGAAAAACCAGCTGTTCTGCCCTTGAGCTAGACAGTTATTCATAATATCTCTGGATAAGAGTATCTACTAAAATGTAAAATTCAGTTTTATTTTGGTTTTTGAAAGGGCTTTTGTAAGACTACTCTATTCGAGTATGCTAATTAATCAAATTAATATGCTTATCATTTTCAGTAATATTTACATCCCGTCAGTTTTAGCTAATGAGAAGTGTTGAGAAATAAAGACATGTGACAAGGCTGTATTTTAAATGCCTGAAGAGGTTTATAGTTTCGCTTGAATTAGAAGTCTAATTAGCTTGTTCAAAATATATTGGGTTTACACTGGCTCATGGCTCATCCTGACATTTTCACTTAGATTTGTCAAATAAATTACATTCAATTCCTGTTGCTGCAAAAACAACAATAACTAGAAAAGGAAATGACTAGTTTTTCCCTGATTTGTTATTATGGAAGGAATCTAGCTAGACTGGCCTGCATTTACATTTTTTAAATGTCTTCTGGAAAATAGATCTATCATTTTGTTTTGGACATTCTACATTAATATGTCAATGCAAGTATTCTGTAGGTCTAATGTTGGCATATTGAGAATAAATATAAACTCATCAATCATCCCATGGCCAATTATAAAGAATTCATGTAATCCACCTGCTTGATGAAGAAATCAGTTCAATCAGTAACAATCAATACAGCAGTTTTCAATTGTGTCTCTCTTTGTCTATCATTGTCTCTCTGTTGCACACATGTTCACACTCTTGTTCAATTTAATATGTTATTAATTTGGATAAATGGGTGGTTTTCACTGTTGCCAAAGCACTGTGTAGGCATCGGAAATATTACAAATTAACTAGCAATATCGGGACAAGAGTATTAACAATAGTATGAACATAATATATATATATATATATATATATATATATATATATATATATATATATCTGTCTTTCTCTTTTTATCTCTTCTTTTCATTTACCATGCCTTCTCTCTCTTTCTCTTTGTGGGACTTTCTCTTGCATCCAAATTAAAAAAGAAAAACAATCAACAGATACTTGTTTACCTGCATGATTAGCTCTGCTAATCACTTCTCTACAACCAGTGGAGGAACACGAGCAGAACAATGTTTTACTGTAATGGTTACTTAGTTACAAAATCCTCTCCATTATCTGCGCCTGAGCCCCCTAACACCAAACACCCATCGGGGTGTATGCGATGGTTTGTGCGCGTTTGTGCACCTGCTTTGGAAATTTGAATATGTTCACTTCAGAGATACAAGTGCTTCAGGTACCCACAGCCACTTAATCTTTAGTGTCCGAGGAGCAGGAGTAGGACAGGCGACGCATCTTGTTGCCCTTTTCAAGGCAAGTGTCTCTCTCAGTTTGAGTGGTAATGAATTAGGCTGGTTTGCTTTGAAAATGATGAGCAATGTGTGTTGTGGAAAAGGCGGAGCCCTCAAGACGAGTTTCACGAGGCTCAGGCACTATTGGAGTGTTTTGTGCTCTTTACGACTTCGTAAACAGGTCAATACTTTGTTAGTGCACCAATGAAGAGCGCCACTAAAAGCTCACTCATTAATTTTTTTTTGGTCCAGCCGTGTTAGGTTTAGATGTGTGTAGATCCTTTCTGTTTATGAAATGTTTGTTTAACCTTCTGTGAGGGAATGACCAGAGAGTTTTTTAACAGGCTTGTGAATCCCATAGATCTCCTCCCATGACAGACAGCTCTAGAAGGGTGGGAAGGCAATCTTTACCTCAGTTTTCTTATCTCCTCTGTTTTTCTTTTCCACCATAATTCTGTATGATGCTTCTTTATGAAGGTACTTATAGGCGTCTCCTCACACTCCACTCAGCCTTACGGTCGGGGTAAATGTTAAGCACTTCCTTATTGAATTTGATGTTTGCTAATAAATCATGCAGTACTGGGTGGGAGTTAAGAAAGAAGGGAGGGGGCCAAGGGGGAGGAAGAGTAAGCTATGATTCACCCACTCTGTGTCTTTTACTTTGAAAAATGAGGGGAGACATTTGCATCTATTCTAGGGCCAATTTATATGTTTGCTTTGATTCAAATATCTTATATTTGGTATTTTTCTCGTGATATCACTATCTCTCTTTCTCCTTCTGTTTTTCCCACTCCCTTGCTGTCTTTTGCTTCATGTCTTCGAGGGTTTTGTTGAATTAAATGTTTTCATCCGTGGAATACTCATGTTCAGCTTGAAAAATATGTGTCCGATTCTCAAGGTGAGATCAGCTCACACCTTACAATGTCTCGTATTTTAATAATGAATTGGTCCTTCTTGTTGTTCCAGGTCTAAATATGTCCTTAAGGGGATGAATGAATAAAATGCTGTGGAACTGGCTTTGAGGTCTAAGGTCGAATATAGGCTGTAGGTGAAGGAAAGATACGATCTCTTGAAAAAAACTGCTGTCTGAACTTTATTGAAGTCCCTTTGGTCTCACTTTGTGTACTATACACAGGTTGAATCATGGTACATAATTTATTTGATATGAAGTGCAAACCCTTCGAACTCTTGAACTAATGCAGCAATTCCTTTTGCTTTAAAGTGTACGCTCAAATTGACAAAATTCGGTCCATTGGCAAATTACTCCACAGCTCCTATAACACAAAGGACAATGCTATCTTAATCTCAGATGACAACCCACTTACTTTCTTCCTGAAATACAGGGACAATGGGCTAACGAAAACAAATGAAAGAGTACGTTTAATCCTTCACTCCCAGGAGAACTGGTGTTTGTGTATTTTTAAGTGTAAATCACACTTTTGTTGACTAACGACTATGCAGAAAGCTCCTCATATTTACTATGTGAAAATTAAATGCTTCAGTCTGTGACATGGCATAATGGGTACCTTTTTGTTATATCTGTTGCGGAAAATGCTTTTGATCCAGTATAATGGCCCTACCTGTTTGATCCAGTACAATGGTTTTATCTGTTTGATCCATTAGAATGGCCCTACCCTATTTGATCCAGTTGAAAGACCCGACCTGTTTGATCCAGTAGAATGGACCTACATTTTTTATCCTGTAGAATTGCCCTACCTGTTTAATCCAGTAGAATGGCCCTGCCTGTTTCATCCAGTAGAATGGCCCTATCTGTTTCATCCAGAAGTGTTACATTGGTGACATGTTCATAAAATTATTACAATTTATATACAGGGGAGTCTGAGCTAAAATATTGACCATCAATCAGCACTTTTGTTGCTGCTTTCTGCCTCATGGAACAATGCATGATTAAAGCACTTTAGCATTAAAGGCATTTACATGCAGAGTGAATATTCATATACATACAGGTAGGTCCAGAAATAATTGGACAGTGACATTATATTTTTATTTTGGCTTTTAACAAATATATATTCAGGTTACAGTTAAATAATAAATATGGGCTTAAAGTGCAGTCTCTCAGCCTAAATTTGAGGGATTCTCATCCAAATTGGAGGGAGGGTTTAGGAATTACAGCTCTTTAATATGCAGCTCCCTCTTTTTCATGAGATCAAAAGTTATTGGACAATCTCCTCAGAAGCTGTTTCATGGATAAGTGAAGGCTATTTCTTTGTTATTTCTTCATCAATTAAGCAGATGAAAGGTCTGGACTTGATTCCAGATGTGACATTCACATTTGGAAGCTGTTGCTGTGAACCCACCACATGCGGTCAAAGGAGCTCTCATTGCTAGTGAAACAGACCATATAATCTGTCAGAGACATAGCAGGAACTATAGCAGTGGCAAAATCAGCAGTTTGGTACATTCTGAGAAAAAGATAACAAACTTATAAGCTCTGCAAAACAAAAAGGCCTGGACGTCCACGGAAGACAACAGTGGTGGATGATTGTAGGATCCTTTCCATGGTAAAAAACCCATTCACAAGGTTCTCACAACATCCAGCCAAATGAAGAACACTCTCCAGGAGTTAGGCATGTCATTATCAAAGTCTACCATAAAGAGAAGACTTCACGAGAGCAAATACAGAGGACAGTGAAACATAGATCAACCTGTACCAGAATGATGGGGGGAAAATATGGAGATGGCTTGAAACTGCTCATGATCCGAAGCATACAACATCATCTTTAAAAGACTGTGGATGCAGTGTGACGGCAGGGGCATGCATGGCTTCCAATGGCATTGTCTATAGTGTGTTGACAATGTTACTGAAGACAGAAGCAGATGGAATAATTTTGAAGTGTACAGTGATATATTATCTGCTCAGATTCAGCCACAGTTGATTGGACGGTGCTTCACTTTACAGACAATGACCCAAAAGATTCTGCCAAAACAACCCCAGTTTTTTAAGGCAAAGGAATGAAATATTCTGCAATGGCCGAGTAAATCACCTGATCTCAACCTGAACAAGCATGCATTTCACTTGCTGAAGTCGAAACTTAAGGCAGAAATACCTATGAACAAACAACTACTGAAGACAGCTGCAGTAAAGGCCTAGCAAAGCATCACAAAGGAGGAAACCCAGCGTTTGATGTCCATGCGTTCCTGACTTCAAACAGTCATTGTCTGCAAAGGATTCTTGATCAAGTATTAAAAATTTACATTTTGTTCATGATTTTGTTAATTTGTCCAATTAGATTTGAACCCCTGAAATAAGGGGACTGTGTATGAAGATGTTTGCAATTCCTAAATGTTTCATACAATATTTTTGTTTAACCCCTTGAATAAAAACGGATACATAGAGAGACAAAATTGTGACATTTTTCAAATATTTTCAGACCAAAATGTAACTGAAACACAGTCTAGTATTCCAGTCTTTCTCAATTTGTTTAGTACTAGGAATGCACCAATACCACTTTTTTGTTGTCGACACCTGTTCTGAGTATTGGACTTTGAGAATCTGCCAATTCCCAGTACTGATCCTGACATTTTCAATTTGTTGACAGCTTTGATTGCTATAAGTGTTGTACATGTCTGAATTGTATGTCATACACATTTTTATGATCAACTTTCTACATTAATTTGAGGCATTTTAGGAGCTAATTGGTCTACCAAATCAATTGATCTGGCTGAATGGAATTAAAAGGAAAGGCTGTACAGCACATTATTGTGGTTGTTGCTGAGTTCACTAAGCATAGCCTGCATGTTACCAACTTATCAACAAGTTGATGCGGAAATACTTCCCGGCTCTTGAAAGTTACTTACTTCAGCTTTAAGTTCCTCCTTCCATAGTGTTTGTGGTCGGCCATTGTTTGGTTTTCTTATGGCTTTGACAGTCTGTTTTTGTTGTAGTTTCTGTTACTTTGTAGTTCTTTATAACAAGTCATCCATTCTTCCTGCCGCTGTCGTGCCTCCTGTTTTAACATTACAGTAAGGATTGTGAGGACTGACACATTTTCTATTGATGCTACATCTCTTGTCAGTATAGAGAAATCACTTTATAATCATGTTCACATTATATATTGCACACTGAATCTGGTAGAAAATGAAAGGCCATTTCAAACTTAGATCAGATTAATTCTTGTTCCTGACAATGAGAAACCCTTCTTTGTCCCTTGTAACCTTGAGAATACCTTTGAGTGATTGAGTGATCTGGTGATTAAAACCATAGGGGACATAAACACTGAAGGGGTCTTTGCCTCTCTTGATTTGCTGAGGAAAACAATTTGTCAATTGACTGTCAAGTAATGGAAAAGACATGCATTGCTTCTTTTTGCAAAGGATTATTGAAGAAACATAAGACATGTACATGCTCCTGAGATTTCTACCTTTAATTCAAGAAATTATTTAACGAATTATTAAAGCATACCGCAACTGCTTGAGCTCTATAGTAAAATATAAAGCACTATTCATGTGCCAAATTTAATTAGCAGACATCAGAGGCTACACACGTAACCAAGGTTCTATAAGAACATGCTGTTTCAATCACAAGGACGATTTCATGAGGGATTTGCCCCAAATTGGTAGGCGTTTCTGGACCGGTGTCTGTCCGTAGACCTGGGTTTGAGAAAAGCGGCATCAGAATACTGTTCAGAGCTATAGCTATTAATGAAATTCATGAACTGCTTTTTGGTCTGTTCTATATCACCCTTAAAGAGGACACTTGCAGTGCATAAAGACACGTCAGGAGCAGCCGCTTCAAAGACAGACATATGGTGTATGTGTGTGACTGTGTTTGACTGTGTGTGAATGTGTGCTTGTGTGTGTATGACTCTGTGTGTTCTTCCCTTTGCCCCTTTTTGCTCATTCATGTTAATCAGGTCTCTGGGCCTTTGCCATTAATGACAATTCAGGTGAAAAGTGGTGTCAGCGCGCCAACACATGCACATACACACACACCCACACACACACACACACACAAACACACAGAGCCTAATGCCCCTCTCAGTGTATCCAGGGGTAATGAACGCCCAGATGCCTGCTAGGAAATTGGAAGCATGGTTATGAATTTATATGAGTGTTTAAGAGTGAGAGGCAGACGCTGTGCCCGAGTGAAAGCTATTGTTGCATAATTTATTTAGCAGACCATGATACCGGGGAAGGGTGAGGGTGTGTGGAGAGATAGAGGACATTTGGCTGTTGAGGACTCTAATGACCCCAGCAGTAGGCCGGGTAGCCAGACAATACTGCTTGGTTACTGGTGATGATGGGTTGTTCATACATGACCGAATGGGTCAGATAATTGAAGGTGTGGCTTAGTAGGGCGGGGCATTCTGTTCTGGCCCCTTTGGATTACTCATTACCCGTGTGAGTAATTATGGTTTATTGGCAATTATGCTACATGTTATAGCCTTATGTGTAATATTTTGAATTAAAGATGTTGTTAAATTTCTGTAAATCCAGTAAATAACCACACTGCAGACATGGCTTACATTTAAACTTTTCTACATTTTCAGGCTAGGAGAGGGAGAATAAGTATTGAAGTACATGACATTAGCAATGCAAATTCTAAACAAAAGGATCCAGTCAAAGTCGTGTAAGAGTAAATTTTTTCTAACAGAGAGTCTAACAGAGAAGGGAATACTCATGTCAGCATACCCATGCCAGCCTACTCTGCCAGCCTACTCTTTTTTTTCCTTCAATTTCTTTTTACAACAAACAGCCAAGACATACACTTTCTGTCATTTATCTTTCAGACAATGGGCGAGATACATTACATCCCCTAGTTGTGTGCTTTGGCTTTTCTATTGAAATAATCCCTCAAAGTTTTACCACATCTTCTTGTATTAGTTTTGCTTCGATATTTAGCTGACCCTTTGTTTCTTTGGTTATTCTGTGCTCAACTGTTCTCCATTCCCTTTGCCAGGGTTGACAAATATAATTTAAGAAACACAGCTATGAAACAACTGGTTCGTGTTGCATCCAGCAACAATATAGCTGCTTAATGTATACCAGAGTTAAAGTATGGTAAGGTTTTAGGATAATGGGAAATATTTGGATCTAACTTGGTAAAGCTCTAAGTTTAAAACGGTTCCCACATGATTCTCAAGCTGGAACCATTATTGGTATTAACAAACACATGCACACACACAAAGAACTTTGAGTCCAAAAAGCCTGATTTGAAATTAAGATCTTGAAACAAACGTGCACACACACACCTCTGATATTACTATCACCCATAAGGTGATGTACTCTTATCGTCCTGACCCAGCATAGCCGGAAGAGAACTGGCCACCCCTAAGGGTCTTGTTCCTCTCTAGGTGTCTTCCAAAGTTCCACAAAAGCACTTTGTAACAAGTAAAAGGTGCATGAAAAAGCAAAAAATTGGCAGAGGTTCACTTTCTGAAAGGCGTTAATGACAATGTGTTATTCAAGATAGTGAGTGACAGTGTGGGCTTGTTTGATCACACCAGAGTCTGTTCGTTTTCATCCTCAGGCCAATGTGCTACACACCGTCATGTTTGGTGTTTGATAGTGGGTCTGTTTCAGTAGTATAGCTTTGCTGATGGACTAAATACAACCTTTTGATCTTCTGGGTCATCAAACAGGATTCATAAAAGACGATTGGTCTACACCACCAGACAGCGACTGAAGGAAAAGCATTGTGGGCATGAGATGATATTTAATTGTCTACTTGCTCACAAATGCCCCTTGCATTCCAATTCACAAAATTCACATAAGATAAAGCACACATGCTTTAAATTAGGGATGTTTACTTTTTGGGGAACAGACTGGAAAAAGGTTATTTACAAGTGTGAGGTTTTGTTTTGCCCAGTTTGGAGGTTGCTTTTGTTCTTAAAGGTAGGCTATCCTTTTTGTTCTAATTTGTTTTCACCTGCTTGTTATTTGCCCTTGAGTCTTTTTGTGTATGTGTTCCAGCCTGCTTGCCTTATTCTTGCTATTTAGTTGGTTTGTCCCCTGCCATAGTTTTTGTTATTAAATCTATCATCGTTGTCTGTTAACTCTGTGCCTGGCATTCTGCTTACCCCAAAATGTTTTTTAAGTGGTATTAAAAGGTATCCACAAACACAATTATAATCTTAGAAAAATTTATCCTGAAAAGGTTTTGTTACTAAAAAGTATTATAATGCACTATTTAGTTTTATAATGCACAAAATTTCACTTGATGCCCTCAAGTGAAATTTTGTGCATCTGCTGTACAACCCTGTTTCCAAATACGTTGAGATGCTATGTCAAATTAAAATGAAAACAGAATGCAATGAAATAATTTAAACCTTATATTAAATAGAAAATAGACCACCGTTCAAATGTTGAAACTGAGAATATTTTTTGTTTCTTGAAAAATACATGCCCATTTTAGATTTGATGCCAGCAACATGTTTCCAAAAAAATTGGGACAGAAGCAGCAATAAACTTGAAAAGTTGTGAAATGCTAAACAATTAAACCTGGTGGAATATCACACAACTAAATAGGTCAATTTAATATCCAACCTGATTGGGTATTACAAGGTAATTCAAGAGAGAATGAGTCTGTCAGAAGTTAGGATGGGGTTCACCACTCAGTGAAAACTGTGCAGGCAAATAGTGCAACAATTTAAGAATAAAGTTTCTCAATGTAAAATGGCTAATTATTTGGGGATGTCATTATCTACGGTACATAATATCCTTAAAAGATTCTGAGAATTTTGAGAAAATCATCCGAAAACCAATATTGGATGGCGATGATCTTCGGGCCTTCAGACAGCACTGCATTAAAAACAGACACAATTCTGTAGTAAACATCACTGCATGAGCTCAGAAACACTTTCTAAAACTATTGTCTGTGATCACAGTATATTGCTGCATTCCCAAATGCAAGTCAAACTCTACAATGCAAAGAAGAAACCATATATAATATCCAGTATCGCAGTTGCCTTCTCTATGCCCAAGCTCATTTAAAATGGACTGAGGTGTAGTGGAAAACTGTCCTGTGGTCTGACAAATCAAAAATTTAAATTATTTTAGGAATCATGGAAACCAATAAGAGGAGAGGGACCATCCGGCTTGTTATAAGTGCACAATGCAAAAGCTAGCATCTGTGATTGTACGGGGCCATTAATGCAAATGCAATGCGTGACTTGCACATCTGTAAAGGTGACAGTAATCTCCTGCCTTCAGTCTAGACCTGTCACTCGGTGAAAACATAAACAAAAAATATCACATAAAAAGTGTTGAGCAGCAGAAATCCTATGTCAAGCAAGAATGGGAATTCATTTCAGTTTCAAAACTACAGCATTTAGTCTCAGTTCCCAAATGCTAACAGAGTGTTGTTAAAAGAATAGTTGATGCAACCTGTCCCAACATCTTATTCAAAATGGACAGTTTCAACATTTGATATGCTGTCTTTGACCTATGTTTTACTGTGTACAGGGATAAATGTCTGGCAAATCATTGCATTCTGTTTTTTTTTGTGCTGTGCCCTTTTTTGGAAACAGGGTTATGTAAAAATAAACAAAATGGAACACATTTACAAGCCATCTCTATCAACTTAATCCATTCTTATTTCCCCTGTCTGTTTCATATTTTGTTTTTATTTAAAAATCATATTCTGTTTTACTTTCCATTTCTTCATTAATACATTTTTTAAACTATAAACTCCATCAAAACACGACATTGATCAAACCCCAGACATTTCACACAAAAGTTAACATTATTCTCAAAACCCTATTATCTGTAATATAAATGAAACTTTTCCTTCAAAGGTCACACAGGAGTATCAAATACAATGACACCTCTGAATACCTATTGCACACAGGTGAGAAGAAAACACAATAATAAAATGTTATTAATGAATCAGTAAATATAATGTCTTCCAGAATTCCCAATATAGTCTTTCACTTGTATGATACTAAGTTATGTCCAGAGAGAATGCTGATTCATACAGAAAATACAGAAATACCAGCATTGTTCCTTATGTGTATTTCACCAACACTTGAAATTTTGCTCTAGAAGTGTTTTAGTATTCAGCCTTTGCATCCAGTACCTGGAATATAGATTTTCAGTTCTTAGACAATATTTTCTTATGGTATCAATACCTAGAAAGATGCCATTGTCTTGACTTACTCTTTTGTGACTGGAGTTCTCTAAATGTATAATGCTGTTTTTGACAAAGATGTTCTAAATGGCTAATGATTGGGCCTCTGATATCATGTGTGATCATTCAATAACTATTTTAAAGAATAAAAATAAGTATCAAATTAATGTAATTTTGTTGTACTGTCTTACTTGTGGTTGTAGAGATTCAGAGTAGAGAAAACAGGATGGTCAGCACAGTTGTCAGATACATTTACAACCATATTCATTTCTGAAGATCTGGACACTATAAGCAACACAGAAATGTCTTGGGTTTGACTGTATTCTCAATCCAACTTCCCACCTTATCATTCCATGTACATGAACATGGTCAAATACAGTGTGAAAAATCTCACCAGAGATTATTGTTCATCTTCCTGTCCCTCATCCTCCCCTTTCATTCTTCCTCTACCTCTACCTGTATTTCTTTCTGATGTTGTCATCCATTATTCTACAGCACAGATGTGCTTACCAGGTCCATTTTCCTAAATACCAACATCCTGATTGCTTTTTGACTAGTTATGCTTGTTAGTGTTAACACCTCAAGAACTGATTCGTCAGAGCGTTAGAACTGCGATTATCGGATTTTGGTTATTGAATGATAATGTTTTCTACATGACAACATGGTTACGATTGTGCTTTAAAGAGAGTTGTTTTGAGTGTTGCGAATAAGTGTGAATGCATAATTGTGTGAAAACCAGGGCTTATTGTTTTGGGTGAATCAACTTCCTTCTTGAAATTAGGAAAAGCATTTAGTGTATATTGTTTATAGAACCAGTTTCAGCATGTTAGCAATTGTAAAAAAAATACATTATAATTTATTTTCTGTCTTTGCCTGTTTTCTTATACCCTTAGGATTTCTATACACGAAAACATGCTATACATGTTATATTTCAGTTGACCAGCATCACATTATGTTCTCTTGTCCATTCCTTCATAGTTTAGTTATTTTCTCTGCTTTCTTTTTTTAAACATAGGAAACCATTCATGCATGGCATATCTCAGTTGACTAGCTTTTGCGGATAAATCAAACCGAAGAGAACGGGTGCATCACCTCTGTAGGGAGATTAAACTCCTTTCCAAAATAGCTTTCAGTATTTCTAAAAACTCTGACATCACCAGAGTGGTCTGATAAGGACTGGATATAGTGACGCTACTTGCTGGGAAATTGAGCATTTGTATAGGGCTGAAATCAGAGAACAAAATAACCAATGTTTTAAAAAGCAAGGTTAATATTGGCTGTTATTGTAGTTATTTAGTGAGCGTTAGTCTAAGGACATCAGACCCACTATAGTTGGACAGGATTATCTGAAAATGCACATGATTACTTTATTTACAAATTATGTCCGCCCAAAGAATTATAGATGATGCTTAAGAAATGAAAGCTTTGCTACAAAATACCAAATCAAACATTTTCTCCAGATCTGTGTTGGCTTTCATTTTGCAACAAAGAAAAGAAAGTGTCAGTAGATATATTCCATGGACAGCATTTTAGTAGATCAAGTAGTTTGAAGGTGATGAAGATGCTAATATACCAACAGGCTTTGCAAATTCTAGATGTTGATCAGACAAACCATGAACTCAGTTCTGTAAGTCATAACTGCGTTCATGGTGTTTTTTAAGGCACTGAAGAGTTTTGAGTAAATCCTGGTGTGTGAGTCAATGGAATCCGGAGCAGAAATCTCTGACTGGCTGTAACTCTCAAAGGATTCTGTTGAATATCAAGCCAAGCCCCCTTCTTAAATATCAGCACCCAGCAATTCTGTTTTTTTCCCACATTGCTGTTCTCCAACCAGTTAGACAGGCTGCAAGTTGAACAGTCCTGACAGATTTAACTGTTAAGTTTTAATGGGAGACAAGTACCCTTGGCTAGGAACCACTGGACTGGTTCCTATTGAGATATCACACCACTAACAATAACTTCCTCATTTGTTTTGAATGGGAGACCCACATAAAACATTAGAAGTTCATAACTATTTAACAATAGTTTTATAAAGCGAAACCAACAGTGAATGGGGTAGAGAATGGGGGAGGGAAAGAGAGAAGAGATCAAGGCAGAGAGTGGGAGGGACGAGAAGAAAGAGGATTGCAAGAAAGAGAGGGAGGGAAGGATAGAGAGGGGGATGGAGGGAAAGGGGAGAGAGGGGATGGTGGAATGGAGGAAAAAAGAGAGAGCAAAATGAGAGAATAGGGGGAGAAAAAAAGGGTGAGTGTGACCAGAAGGCCACAACTAGATCTGGAAGACACAATTAGGAGAAGGCCTTAACACGCTGCAATTCCCCAGCTTCTGTCCAAGGATCTCTCTGTTTCTAGGCTCAGTGCACCTTCACTCCCTGCTGCCACCCCTCCAACATGTTCAGCTTTAAATGCGCTTGTTCCCTGTTTCCCCTCCGTCCTTCTGCCCCCTCTCAATTTCTCTCTCTATTTCCCTCTCCTTCTCTCTTGCTGTCTCCCTGTCGCCATGCAGCAGCACTGAGAACCTTGTGTGTCTCTGTGTTTCACCCACCGTAGCCTCTGACAGCACTGACACACTCTGGTGCCACAGGGACAGGAGCGCAGGAGACACTGACAGAGAGAGGAGAAAAGTAGAGAGAGATGGAGACAGAGAGAAAGAGAAAGGGAGAAGAGAGAGAAAAAGAGAGGGCAAACAGTGCCTGCAGTAGGTGTTATTTGCAGGGAGCCATAACAGGTTGCTTCCTGGCAAGCAGACACAAAGGTGAGCGTGAGGTGACAACATAACCAGGCTATGTGCTGTTAGTAAGACAGGCTAGCTGGCAGGCACAACCAAACACAGAAACACAGGAGCGACAAAATACGTAGGTCTGGATAGTATTCAATAATGACATTTCCCTGATACTATAACAGTTCTTAAAGACTGAAAGACATGTCAATACAGTGAAGGAGAAATTGGCTTCTGTCACAGCGTAACATTGACAACATAAGATTGGCTTGGCTTTGGTCACTATGTCATTATCTTTGGCCTCATATTTCCTTATTCAACCTCTCTGTAACTTTTATTGATGCTGCATGAAGGTATAAAGGGAGAATGATAATATACCAAGACCATTAGCAGAAATAGGAACTGGACTATTTTACCGCATGTGCTCGCTGAAGGGGTCAGAATTTTTCTCATTTGTGACATTAGTCAAACCCTGGTTGGAATGCTATGTGTAGTCAAACCCTAGTTGGAATGCTATTTGTAGTCAAACCCTTTTCTGGACTTGGCTAATGTTGCCTGTAGCAATGTCACCAATGGAATGATAGTGAAAATGCAAACCCTGGCCCTCTGGCACTTCAGGCAGATTAGAACCACTGTTAAAAGTTTTTAAATTGTATTTCAATGTATGTCTGACATTAGTGATGGCAGTGGTATGCAGAAGGAATCTGTGCAGAGCCCTTTTAATATGAGGACACAACAAATGAATGAATCAACACTACAGACTGCAATTCTTCTGTGGGAAATTCTCCTGCCGATTACACACGTTGAGGACAGGAACCTGTAGAATATTCATGGCTTCTGCTTTTCACTTCCTTCGTTTGATTTAACCGCAAAAACATGTCTGTTTGAAGTGTTGCCTCTCAGCCTGCTGTCTTCTGCCGGATCAAATGAGAATTTGTTCTGTCCATATAAACATTAATGTTGTGTCTGTGTGTGTTCCTGTTTGCTAGTCTCTGTAACATCCACACCAGATCGTGTTTCTCTATTCCCTCCAGCAGGCCTTATCACTTGCCAAGAAAAAGTTGAGCCTTTAAAGATGATCAAAGTGTTGTTGTGTTATGTCAGGTTCTCAGCTCTACAAACACAGTCACAATACTGGGCCATGGGATTCTGATTGAGCTCACTTTATACGTGGTAGAACAAACAAAAAACAATCTGATGACCTTCTCTGCCCCACACATCAATCAATTGTGACCTTTCTGTGACCTAGAGGGAATTGAAATTTTCACAAAATTCTAATGTGTGAAGTAAAACCAATATGAGCACCAGCTATATGATTATTATTATTTGTGACAAAATAGCTCTTTGTTATGTTCTGCCATAGCACTTCTAAAGAGCAAACATTTCCAATCGCTTAATCAGCATCTGTAAGTTGGGTGGACTTGATATAAAGTACATGATATCGAGCTAACAAACTTTGCTCACAGTGAGGTGAAGGAATAAAAGTATTTCCCGTTACTGTACAAAAGTCAACCAATTAGTTACTATTACTATGGGTTAGGTGGACTTCAGAAACACAAGAAAGTATTTGTTAATATTTGTTAACTAGACAGACTTGGATTTTGGTTAGCTAAAAATGAAGGCAACAATAAGTTGGGTCAGCTGTATGGTGAAAAATCCTCTCTGTGGCTGGTTGCCTTATGTATTATTATTACTATTATAACTTCTACATAACAACATAGAAGGTATGATAACATATGTACCTATCTTAAATAGTGTGCTTTTTTGGGTTAATGACAGTATACATCAGCTTTACTTAGGGCTTATTCACATTAATGGGGTTCATCTGGATGACATTTCAATATAAATAACATTTAAATATGTAGACTAGACACACTTTTCTATTCACATTTGCAACTCGAATGTATTGTGATGACAGCTTGACAACAGGCAAAAGTAGCACATATTGCCTTTACCTCTCCAAAATCTGACCAAAGGGACATCCAAATCTTTGATTTTCAGTGGTGGATTGGGCTTGCAAACACTCGTTTGCCCTGGTAAAAATAAAAAGCACACTACAAAAGCAATTTGCGTCAGAAGTTGTACAATTAGTTAGGCTAATAGTTGTAGTGTCAAAATCCCCATAAACATAACGTCTAAACATTGGCGCCTCTTAATATTATTTCACCATAGTGGATTTTAACAACTTTTTTAAAGTGTTTCATTTAGCCTCATTCCATCTAGGCTTTTTTGCTTTTTGCTTGCAATTATGTTTACTGTTTCAGTGACTGCTTGTCTGTATAGTCATTAGGTTCTTTGATTAATGCCTTTTGTTGTCTGTTGATTCACTAGGCCGGAAGCATTTTTTTCTGAACGTATACCTTGCATGTCACAGCTCCCAAAAAAGCACATTGCTATCTATTCTCTCTACATTGAACAGTAAACATTGTTTAGGATGGTAAAATGTGCTCATTTCTGTTTTATGAAGTTAACATTATTTTAAAATATCTTGCTAATGCAAATCTTGTGTAAAGTCTGATTCATCTTGGCGAAACTACTTAAGGCCAATGGCCATCCACAATTATGGGAGGTTGGTGATTCTCCTCAGAGGAGGTTGGTTTATGGGAGGTTGGTGATGCTCCTGAGAGGCTTCCTTGTCTGGTAGTATCACGGACTGGTACAGCAGCTGAGCGCTCTATGCCTCTATGCATATCCTATGGCACCTAGGAGTGACAGGAGACTGGACTGACTGACATGCTGCTGATTTCAGCAACGGGGTACAATTATTCACACTCTGACATCGTACTAGTCACCTGTCCTCCCCCATCATCTCTCCTTCTCTCTCTGTCTCGCTCACTCTCCCACGCCCTGTCTCTCCTCCCTTTGTACTCTAGTAAGCAATACTGGGAATCTTTTTTTCTCTCTCTCACCCTCTGCAAATCATCTATCCATCACTTGAGGTTAATCTATTCCACAGAAGCTGTAGAGATGAATGGGCCAAATTCGATTTGAATGGCATAATGTGGCTTAAGCGTTATTGCAGACAAAGGCTTTAGTGAGAGAGATGACCTGTAGGCAGTTGCCTTATTGCAGGAGAAAGAAAGTGACAGTGTGTTTGAGGACTGAATAAAAAGTCTGATTGTGTGACTTAGTGACTGAGATGTCCTGCAGGCTGTAATACCAAGCGAAACTCACAGCAGTCACAAACGACAGTCTATCTGCGTCTGTCTCTCAGCCCGATACCAAAAACAAAAACGAAATTTGAAAAGTAATAAAACAATTTGAAAAGCATTTAATTCATTAAAATGTATTTGAAAATACAAATATATGTACCAACATTTTTTGTGGTATTATCCTCTGAATTAAGTCCTAGTTAAATGGTTGTAGCCAACAATTGTCCCATAACATCTCTAATTTCAACTTTCTCTAGGCTGATTATTGTTATTAAGGACGTCAGCCACATAGTGTCAATGTTGACACTATCGCATTTCTCGTTCCACTGCTACCTCTTTGCCACTGCAACTAGTGTATTTTATTTTCTGTCTCTAATCCTGCTTTCTGTCTTACCCTACTCCCCCCCGCACAGCCCCCAGGTGCCACCACAGGCTCATCATTAGTGGGTGATGAGTGTTCCTGTCAGGTTTTCGATGGGTTACACAAACGTCCACCTCTCAGTCAGGCTTGACCCAGGCTGGTGGAGGGCCACTGCTCTAGGTCACTCTATGGGGGTGCAATGCCATTATGGACTCTGGTTGGCTAGCAGAGCCCAGACCTTGCCTAGTTTCACAGCCTGTGTCTTAAAGTGTCAGCAGCTCTCTGTCTCTGTCTCTCTCTCTCGGTATTCAGATTTAGATGTCACTTCTTCTCCCTCTGGATTTCTGTTGCTTTTGATGAGTCACTCACGGTTGGTTGGCTGCCATGTTTAGTGCTGTTTTTCTCTAATGCCTCAGGGTCAAATGAAGGGATGTGTAGGTATTACCTAGCTTTCTCTTCTCTGCTTTTTGTTGGGTTGAGTCTAAGGCTTCAGGGAAAGTGATGATTAACGTCTAAACAGCTGAAAACAAGAACCTTTGACATCTCAGGATCCCTGAGAAGCCTCAAGTTGTTTGAGTTCATAGTTTTCCAAAAATATAGCTATGTATTTTTGGACGGTGAATAACACCTGTGAGGTGTTTCTTTATCATTCATCTAAATGCTATAGGTCATTATTAACAGTTTCACAAATCTACTTTATAGGTTGTAAACTAAGTTGTTCTAGAATAGCAGTTCAATTATATACTTATTCACATATTTATATAATTGACATATTAAAGTTGAATGCTTTTATTTCATATGCTAACCATTTAATTATAGTGTAATTATACTATGATAGTATAATAGTAAATCTACTTAGCAGCTAAATGCACTTCAACAACTGTTCCCATACCGTATTATTGAGATAGAGGCACTCATTCACTGTAGTTTATAACAGTAAATAATACAATGTAACGGGTGTTGTGTGTGTGTGTGTGTTTCAGGGTGAAGCAGAAGAAGTCCAAGCCTCATCACCTGAAAATCAACAGCAGCGTGGGGAGCTGTGAGAACCTCCCTACCCAGCGCTCGCCCCTCCACTCCTCCGACCACCGATCCCTACGATCCTTCTTCTTCCCTACCTTCATCCCTTCCACCCCCCCTGTCCACTCAGACACAAGTAAGATTCCATTCTGGATCACTCTGGCCATATCGAGCTGAAAAGGCCAATGCATGCTGACAGCTTCTTGACATCGGTGGTGTAACAATATTCGTTAATTTCACGGGTTTGTGCAACGTTGTTTAGAGTATACATTATGATAGAATGAGTGCTTACATTTGTCCCATTCCGCTCATACCCAGTAGTATCATACCATACCAATTAGCCACAACATTACGATCACCTGCCTAATATTGTGTGGGTCCCCCTTTTGCTGCCAAAATTGCCCTGACCCATCCAGGCATGGACTCATTAGACCTCTGAAGGTGTGCTGTGGTATCTGGCACCAAGACATTAGCAGCAGATCCTTTAAGCCCTCATTGTTGCGAGGTGGGGCCGTCAAATATCAGACGTGTTTATCCAGCACATCCCACTGATACTCGGCTGGATTGAGATCTTGGAAATTTGGAGGCCAAGTCAACACCTTGAAAAAAATTGTTGTGCTCCTCAAATCATTCCTGAACCACTTTTGCTTTGTGGTAGGGTTCATTATCTTGCTGAAAGAGACCAAGCCATCAGGGAATACAGTTGCCATGAAAGGGTGCACATGGTCTGCAACAATGCTTAGGTAGGCGGTATGTGTCAAAGTAACATCCACATGAATGACAGGATCCAAGGTTTCCCAGTAGAACATGGCCAAAGCAGCACACTGCCTCTGCCGGCTTGCCATCTTCCCATAGTGTATCCCAGTGCCATGTGTTCTTTAAGTAAGCGACACACACCCAAACATCCGCAAGATGTAAAAGAAAATGTGATTAATCAGACCAGGACACCTTCTTCCATTGTTCACGTGGCCATTGTAGGCGCTTCCGGCAGTGGTCACAGGGGTCAGCATGGGCACCCTGACTGGTCTGCGGCAACCCATATGCAACAAACTGGGACGCTCTGTGTGTTATGACACCTTTATATCATTCCCTGAATTAACTTTTGCCGATATTTGAGCTACAGATAAGGTGAGGTGCCTTGAAAGGGATCATGGATGCTCACTTTATCAGTTTTGGGGATTCGATCCGGCATCCTTTTGGTTACTGGCCCAAAGCTGTTTACCGCAAAGCTATCTGCAGCCCATTACCTTAGCATATATATATATATATATATATATATATATATATATATATATATATATATATATATATATATATATATATACAGTCCCCTCCAAAAGTGTCATGAATTGGAGTCGGGACCCAATCGCGGATAAGCAGGGCGAGGGGAGAGTTATAGGTAGAGTGATCGGAGTCAGGCAGAGAATAGAGACACAGACAGGCGGCAGAAATACAGACAGGCAGCAGGCAAGGTAGTCAGGGACGGGCAGATGGTGACAAAAAGTATTGGAACGGTAAGGCAAACTCTTTTGTTTTTGTTGTTCACTGAAGACATTTGGGTTTACGATCAAAAGATGAGTATGAAACAAGAGTTCAGAATTTCACCTTTCATTTCCTGGTATTCACATCTAGATGTGTTAAACAACACAGGACATACCACCCTTTGTTTGAACCCACCCATTTTTCAAGTGAGCAAAATATTGGAACATGATTGACAGATGTTTCTTGTTGCCAAGGTGTTGCCTTTTAGGTTGATGGTTCAAACATTAAATAGCTCTGCATGACTAATCAAAGTTTTCATCCTTGGTTTAAACCTATAAAGACTGCATTTCTTGTTAAAGAGGAAAAACCAACATGAAGACCAGAGAGCTATCTATGGGAGAAAAGCAAGCCATTGTCAATCTGATAAAAGAAGGAATATCGACCAGAGCCATTGGACAAACATTTGGAATAGCAAGCACAACAATTTGGAATGTCCTGAAAAAGAAAGAAACTACTGGTGTACTGAGCAACAGACGTCGAACAGGTTCGCCATGGAAAACAACAGTAGTGGATGACAGAAATATTGTGAGAGCTGTGAAGAAAACCCCCAAAACATCATTAAGTGACATCACCAACAACCTCCACAGTGCAGGGGTGCAGTTATCACAATCCACTGTTCGAAGAAGACTCAGAGAGCAGAAATATAGAGGCCACACCACAAGATGCAAACCACTCATCCGCAGTAAGAATCGGAAGGCCAGATTGAAATTTGCAAAGATGTACAGAGATGAGCCGCAAAAGTTCTGGAACACAATCTTATGGACAGATGAGACCAACATGAATCCCTACCAAAGTGATGGAAAGACCAAAGTGTGGAGAAAGAAAGGAACTGCTTAGGATCCGAAGCATAAAAGCTCATCTGTGAAGCATCGTGGTGGTAATGTCATGGCTTGGGCGTGCATGGCTGCTTCTGGAACAGGCTCATTAATATTTATTGATGATGTAACTGATGATTCTAGCAAGTGAATGAATTCAGAAGTGTACAGAAATTTTTTTCTGCCAATTTACGGAGAAATGCCTTGAAACTAATCTGGAGGAAGTTTATCATGCAGCAGGACAATGACCCAAAGCACACTGCCAACAAAACAAAGGACTTCATCAGGGGAAAAAAGTAGAAGGTTTTAGACCAGCCAAGTCAATCAACTGACCTTAAGCCAATAGAGCATACATTTTACCTTAAGGAGACTGAAGGGAAACTCCCCAAAACAAACTGAAAGAAGCTGGAATAGCATCACAAATGAAGAATGCAACAGTTTGTTGATCTTGAGGCAGTTATTGCAAGCAAGGGTTATGCCACCAAATATTACATGTAATTTACTTTAAGATTATTTGTTCCAATACTTTTTCTCACCTAAATATGCTGTGGTCTAATACAAACAGTGATATGTCCTAAGTTGCTTTACACATCTAGATGTGAATACCAGGAAATCTGAAATTCTGAAGTCATCTTTTGATCTTGAACCCAAATGTCTTCAGTGACCAAGAAAAACAAAGGAATTTGCCTTGCCGTTCCAATAGTTTTGGAGGGGACTGTGTGTATATATATATATATGGAAAATATTGAAAGACCACTGCACCTTTTTCTTTCCTTTCCAGAAAAGTCAAAAAGAAGGTTATGAGTAATGAACAGAAGGGTTAAAATTAAGACAGGAGACCGTTGCCAATTGAACGCTTCAGTTCCGCACTCAAAACCTTCCTTGTTGGAAAGGAAAGAAAAAGGTGCAGCGGTCTCGTAATTCTTTCCGGAGCTATATATATATATTCAATCTTGTATTCAGCCCATTATTCAGCCCATTACCTTAGCATCTGTATCTATTCAACCATGAACTCAGCACGCTCTCAGTGAGATTATTAGTGGAACACTTACTCGTCACGTGCACTTACAATATCCAAAGATACCGTGTCAGGGCATACAAGCCACCTCATTGGCTGTTTTCTTATTGGCGCCCCTAGTGGAAGCCATTAGTCGCCCAGAGCATGACGCGGAAGATGTAGGGAGACAGAACATGATGGAGGTGTGGGGAACCAAGTAAAATATGACGGTCGAAAGGGTACCCGAATGACCCGACTCTGATTAATAGTCCCTAATTCATTGTCAGGTATTCCCATGGAGGCCTTGATTGTTAACATGGCATAAAAGAAACAGCAGGAAGTTGTCCTTCACGCAAAGTGCCTCTGTAAACAGACTCATGCATACGCTACACATACACAGTCATGCGAATGCTGCATGCTAATTTGTCCGGATGTGGTGTTGACTTAAATGATTATCCATCGAGTGAAAATGAGGGGAATGACGTCCTTGTTAGGGTTTTTTTAGTAATTGAAAGGAGAAAGAGGTTCAGAGAAAGAGAGAACGACAGATGAGATGAAGATTCAGGGGCAGACCAACAGAAAATGAATGAGCAGTAGAGAGAGACAATGATAGCAGTGCCCACGCTATATGATGGAGTATGTGACAAGCTCCTTGTTAAGTCATGTTTAATTCAACACGATTTGCTAAAAAGTGCTCCTGGTAATCTAATATCTCCCACAGTAATTACTGTCTTTGTAATTGGCTGCTATTTAAATGTCACATATGTACAAATGCCTCTAATCATTTTTACCCGTCTGTCGGCATTAGAGGCTCCAGTCTACAGTAAAAAGGCCTGTTGCAAACATTGATGGCTACTTGATAATTGCAACACAAACAGCTAATCAGTGTCAACCATTATTGACCACGTCATTACTGATCCCTAAAGGTTTTCACTCAAACCATTCAGCTTTGAAAATATTTTGATAATATTAACTAGAGGGACTGACATCAAATATCCCATAGAATCGTTTTTTGTTGTTGTGGATTTTTTTTTTGTGTGCAACAGATTTGGTGGAACAAAAATCCCCCTTTTATGAGTGTTTCCTTGCTGGTCTAGTTCATCCATGTGAAATCTTCAATTTACCTGACACATTGTTTGAACGGAAAACGAATGTTCGGGTATCCTTGTTATCCTTTAAATTATTTTTGATTCTCCAAAGACCACTTATTGGCTAGTGCAATAATGCCATGACTAATCTATGGAAATCTTAGAAAAGGAAAACCTTTTAACCCACAACTGACCTTTTTCACATAAAATGTAATAAGGTTCTACAGTTTTGTGTTTTTACGGGGACTGAATATTCATTTTTTGTACTTGTATAATTTATATGCAATACATATTGGAAAAATGTCAATTTGTTATATTTTTTATTTAAGATGGACAATTTATTGGGCCTTCTATTTCTCAACTCAGAAATGTACTTATAGTACTTATAGTATGTCAAAAGGTTAAGGGTTATAATTAAGAGACCACTGCAAATTGAAAGCTTCTGTTCCTCATTCAAAACGTTCCTTTTCTGCTTTTATGGAAAGGAAAGAAAAAGGTGCAGTGTTCTCTTAATTATTACCACCCCTGTTAAAATGCCAGGTTTTTGTGATTTAAGAATAAGACAAAGATAAATCATGCCAGAACTTTTTCCACCTTTAATGTGACCTGTGATGTGAACAACAAACTGAAATCTTCGAGGGTGAAAAATAGTAAATTCACAATAACCTGGTTGCATAAGTGTGCACACCCTTAAACTAATACTTTATTGAAGCACATTTAGATTTTATTACAGCACACAGTCTTTTTGGGTAGGAGTCTATTAGTATGGCACATCTTGACACGGTAATATTTGTTCACTCTTCTTTGCGTGTGCTTTGGGTTGTTTTCGTGCTGAATGGTGAACTTCATCTTCAGCTTTCTACGCACACCTGAAGGTTTTGTGCCAAAATTGCCTGGCATTTGGAACTGTTCATAATTCCCTCCGCACTGACTAAGGCTCCAGTTCCAGCTGAAGAAAAACAGCCCTAACGCATGATGCTGCCACCACCATGCTTCACTGTGGGTATGGTTTTCTTTGGGTGATATATAGTGTTGCTTTTGCGCCAAATATACCTTTTGGAAATATGGCCAAAATGTTCAGACCAGAACACAATTTCCCACATGCTTTTGGGAGACTTGGTGTGTTTTTGCAAATTTCAGTCTGGCTTAGATGTTTTTCATTGTAAGAAAAGTATTCCGTCGTGCCACCCTACCCCAAAACCCATTCAATATGAAGAATACGGGAGATTGTTGTCACATGTAGCACACAGTCGGTACTTTAATGTTGCTGTAGACCTCTTGGAAGCCTTTCTGACCAGTTTTCTTCTCATATTTTCATACATTTTTGAGGATGTCCAGATCTTGGTAACAAGGTTATTGTGAGTTTTTTCCCCTCAAAGATTTCAGTGTGTTTTTCAATTTAATTGTTCATGTTATAGGTCACATTAAAGGTGTAAAAAGTTATGACATGATTTATCTTAGTCTCATTTTTGTACATCACAAACACCTGGCATTTTAACAGAGGTGTGTAGACATTTCATATGCACTGTATATATTTATACAGCTCTGGAAAACATTAAGAGACCACTCCTGTCTGGCAGCCATTCTATTCCAGTATCTTATAAATCCAAACACAGGCACACCTGATTTTACTTAATGAGGTACTGATAAGTTGATTACCTGAACCAAATCTAATTTTACAAGGAAAAGTATTAAAACCACTGCTGTGGTCATCACTATCCTCTTGCAATAGGACCAGCTGGATGGCAAAAACAGTGCAAGTAGTACCTCAAAGGTAATTTGAATAGAAAAATAACTATTCAGCTTGACAAAATCCAGAACATTTCAAAGACAGCAAACAGCAGCTGGGGTGAAGTGCACAGCAAGGTCGGTTCAAACCTGGCTCCTGGGGGCATGGCTGAAGTCGTGCAAAGCTAGTATAAAGCCCTTCATCAATGAGAAGCAATGAAGAGCCGGACTGAAGTTTGCAAAAGCGCCAGGCTGAATGATTAGACCATAGAATAAATTAAAAAGGAGTCTGTCTTAAAAGTGAAACAACATTTTTACTCAAATTTACTGGATTGGTGAAACAGTACAAAAGACCAGTATGTGAAGGATTTAATTTCAGGCATTTGTTTGAGTGCCGGCTATATAAGGTTACTGTAGGTTAGAAGGACTGTATCAGCAAATCCGAACTGGGTATGCAAAAAATCTTCATGTTTGTTTCCTAACACCCACATAGTCACACAGAGCAGTAATTTATTAGACGTGAGGATTTTCATTTTTCATTTATTTACAAATACTGCATGGAGGCTTTAAATAGTACCGGGTTATGCTTTTTCTCGCTGTCAGTGGCTAACTAAACTACATCAAACCTGGCAAAGCTGTTCTCTGTCCCTTGAGACTAATTCGAACTTACCAGAATTGAGTTCGAATTCTTCAGATTTTCAACTATTCAAGTCCAACTATTCTAGAAAAACTATCAGGACTTGGCCCTATAGCACTGCTATATAGAGAACTATACTGGTGATTCCAGTCCTGAATTCTGACTGGTTGAAAGCCATATCAGACGTAAACTTAGTGGTTTCAATCCTGAACACTGATTAGCTGGAAGCTGTCACATATCAAACCTTATGAGCTGGTTGCATTGAATCCTGAATTGCTTTAATTAAGTAGGTAACCAGTTTATTAGTGCAATAAAGCATCTCAGCGTTTTGCGATATATGGCCAATAATCCACAGGTAAGCGATGAATTGTGCCTAAGAACTACTCTTAGCTGTGGTCTATTGGCCATGTACCACATCCCTTGTGCCTTATGGCTTACTCATAACATGGATATGGAAAACAACATGACTTTAGAACATTAACAGTTCTCATGGTCAGTAAGTTTGTCACTGCCTAAGAAAAAGGCACCATGATTATGGGATGTATATTGGGACTTGGCATTGTCGTGCCTTAGAACCACCCTTAGTCATGATATATTAGCCATATACAATGAGAGGAAAAAGAATTTGATTCCCTGCTGATTTTGTATCTTTGCCCACTGACTAAGAAATTATCAGTCTATAATTTCAATGGTAGGTTTATTTGAGCAGTGAGAGATGTTTGAACAGTCAGAAATGCTATAAATTGATTAGCATTTTAATGAGGGAAATAAGTATTTGATCCTCTCTCAATCAGAAAGATTTATGTAACCCAGGTGTCTTTTACACAGGTAGAGCTGAGATTAGGGGCACACTCTTAATTACCCTCCCAGGTCCAGGCTGTTTTTGGCCGGATTTCACTACCTGCACATTTTGTGTCCTAGAATCATTTCTGTAACAGAAATCATCTATTATGATGCATTCTGGTGATCACAAACCCTTTGGCTACAAAAAAAACACATAAAAACAGACTTTCAGACACTATTTTGAAACCTCATCTATTAGAATAGCTAAAAAAAGTTTTACGATACACATTTCTGCAATAGGGTATGATACTTTATTTTTGAAATATTTACGAAGTTTTGCGTGATTGTTCTTTTCTGATATTTCCATGCCTTTATAGTCATATTACAGTGTTTTAGCCTGAAATAAATGAATAAAATAAATAACAGAAGGTCAAAAATTTAGGCACCCCAATAATAGTGAGTTCCTCTATCTAGAAATAAACCATTATAAAATGATTTAGAAAGAAAATACATTCCTCCAGTTATAGTTAGGGACAGTGTATTATTTATAATATCTTTCAATTGACCAACTATTTCCACAAAAAACAATAACATCCCCATACTATGTTGAAAGAAGATTTTTTTTGCATATTTTTTTATATACAAAAAATGCTGCAGGATACCATTGTTCAAAAATAGCGATGTACTTAATTCCTATGTGGATGGTTCACATCTCTGAGCTGTTGGAGCTGTCTAGCCATTACGCTTATGCATTGCATTCAGATACTGTTTCCATACAAATGATCATATACCAAATTATCTTGCCCATTCAAATCGAATGAACGCGAAGCAAGTCTCCGTTGATACTCCATTGTCTGCAGCTTGGGTAAGGAGTGGCCACTTGGACTACAGCTCGTGCCATTGCATGATTCCCTGGGAAAGCTAATCTGAATTGCTATTGGATACCAGGCATCAGACGACCTAGCAATAACGTTGTTAGCGATTGGTCAATAAAGATTAGACGTCTAAACAGCAGATGCACCAAGCTCCATTACATGAAGTGCGTAATGGCAACCATTTTAGGTGCAACTTTGTGGTTTTCTTACGTAGGCTGTGATACACGTAGGAACACAAACCTTACATCAATCGCTTCATTGGAATTAGCCGCTAACCGGTAAGGAAAATCTATAACCTTTCGGAATCAATAAATACAAATACATAGTATATCTTCTTCCGCGGATACGCGGATGGTGGTTGCCGAAGGTTAAAGGAACTGCTCCTAATCTCAATTTGTTACCTGTATAAAAGACACCTGTCCACAGAAGCAATCAATCAATTATTCTCCACAATGGCCAAGACCAAAGAGCAGTCCTAGGATGTCAGGGACAAAATTGTAGACCTACACAAGGCTGGAATGGGCTACAAGACCAGTGCTAAGCAACTTGGTGAGAAGGGGACAACAATTGGTGCAATTATTCGCAAATGGAAGAAATACGAAAGAAGCCCTCGGTCTGGGGCTCCATGCAAAATCTCACCTTGTGGAGTTGCAATGATCATGAGAACAGAGAAGAATAAGCCCAGAACTAAACAGGAGGATCTTGTCAATGATCTCAAGGCAGCCAAGTTTGCCAATGAACATCTCAATGATTCAGAGGAGTACTGGGTGAAAGTGCTGTTGTCAGATGAAACCAAAATCGAGCTCTTTGTCATCAACTCAACTTGCTGTGTTTGGAGGAGGAATGCTGCCTATGACCCCAAGTACACCATCCCCATAATCAAACATGGAGGAGGAAACATTATGATTTGGGGGTGTTTTTCTGCTAAGGGAACGGGACAACTTCAACGGGGCCTTGTAACGACAACTCTTGGGTGAGAACCTCCTTCCCTCAGCCGGCGCATTGAAAATGGGTCATGGATGGGTATTCCAGCATGACAATGACCCAAAACACACAGCCAAGGCAACAAAAGAGTGTCTCAAGAAGAAGCACATTAATGTCCTAGAGTGACCTAGCCAGTCTCCAGACCTTAAACCCATAGAGAATCAATGGAGGGAGCTGATGGTTCGAGTTTGTCAAACGTCAGCCTCGAAAAATGTATGACTTGTAGACGATCTGCAAAGAGGTTCCCTCCTGTGATGTGTGCAAACCTGTAGGCCAACTACAAGAAACGTCTGACCTTTGTGATTGCCAACAAGGGTTTTGCCACCAAGTACTAAGTCATGTTTTGCAGAGGGGTCAATCACTTATATCCCTCATTGAAATGCAAATCAATTTATAAAGGTTTGACATGCATTTTTCTGGATTTTTTGTTTTTATTCTCTCACTGTTCATATAAACCTACCATTTATACAAATTATAAACTGATTTTGTCAGTGGGCAATTGTACAAAATCAGCAGGGGATCAAATACTTTTTCTCCTCACTGTACAGTAACACCCCCTCTCTGGCCTCTGCATGAATACCCTTAGTACAGGCATTAAGAAACCTTCCGCATGACTTGTCGTCTTACTCTGGTGCTGACAACAGTCTTACAGATGACTAGAGATGCCAGTCCACGGCAGTTACTCATAGTAAAGGAATTATTTAATAATTTATTCATGCTGTGGCAGCATCCTTAATGCTTTTTCACTCATAGCAGGGCATACATGATGCGTAGTCAGCAGGTAATGGGTCCATTTAGGATCCGGAACAAAAAAGAACATAACCACACCCTGTTGAATAGTCCCAAAGTTGTCATGCAGAATATTCCACAGTACACAACGGGTGCATTAAAAGTATACTGTAACTCATGAAGTAGACCACATGCGTTGGGTTTCTCCAGATTTGCAAATCAAATGTTGTTTAACCATTTTTCCAAACGTTGTCAGTAGCTAAATATAACTTAGTTCAATTTGAAACATTTAACGTGCTGAAAGTATCAAATCTCACTTTTACTTATGGTTTCCAAAAGCATTCTAACCCATATGGGTCAACTATCCTCGGTTTAGAGAAGCACATTAATTTCACCTAAACCCAATGTTAGGCTCAAGGACAAATCGGCAAGCGATAGCAAGTCATCTCAATGTTCGTAAATGTTTCATTCATGTTTCGTCCCCTTCCTATATTTATATAGTTGATATTTTTTTTTTCCATCCTTCTTTTTATACCAGCCACCTGCTTGATGCTGGAATTGCAAACACTACTTTTTAAGTATCCGCTTAGCATGGGTCATCTGCATGGCTCCAGACCCTCTGGCATGACAAGAACCAGCCAACTGCCTCTGATATCTGTATCAAAGACCAAGGACCCTATGAGGGTAGCTGGCTGAGCTGGAGGCGGCCAACTGGTGCCTGCCTAGAATGAGTCTGAAAAGAGGCTGAATTGTCGCTGCCCTTGTCTGTGTTCATTTGCGTTAGTAAAAGTCACGGTTCTGTGTGAATCGTTTACAAAGTTGTCTTTCTCCATTATGTTTTTTTTAAGTTGATGTGTCACAATGACTAGTTTTAGATAAGGACTTCGGTTACATTTATGTAAATGAAGGGGGATTTACAATAGTGAGTGCAGACATTTTGTTACCATACTTGGCCCCCCGTGAGAATGTAAGAGCTCCGGTGTTGAGTGTAATGCTCTATCAACTGCACAGGATCTTTGTCTCCTGTATATTCTCAAGGTTTTGCAAGTCGGCTGATATAAGGGGTGTGTTTGGGTAGGCCTATGCAGGTAAAAGGTTGCCGTTAGCCTGCAATTTCTAAAAAAAAATTGCGGATCTTTAGTATTTTCGGGCAAACATTGATATCAGAATCAGAATCAGCTTTATTCGCCAGGTATGTGTACACATACGAGGCATTTGATTCTGGGTTATACAGACTCATGATGTGCTTACTCATAAAATACTTAAACAAAGGACACACAACAAGAGTCACCGACTGCAATATACACATAAATACACAAAATTAACCAATTTGTAATTTTCATTCCTTCAATCAAATGTTTTTTTCTCTCTAAGAAACATACTTTAATACAAGATGTACAAGGTCCCAGTTTGATTGGTGCTGATGGCTTCTCCCCTGCCTGCTCTTCAGCTGGCCACAGGAACAGATTTGTCTCACTACTTCTCACCATTTGGAATTGTCCAAACCTCACACCAGTCTGTGCCAGCTGCTTCGGGCATAATTTGTCCTACAGTAGTCCTTGCTAGCTGCCATGTTTCATTGGTTGGAATCCAACACTTAGGGGGAGAATTCATGGCGTGAACATGATTTGTTTCATTCTGAAGATAATAGTTATTTTCCAGCAGGTTGTTTTTAATTCCTATCATCACAATGCATAACAACAGAAAAGTTTGAGCGCATTTAGTGATAGGTGAAAAGAGGCAGGGGTGTTCTCATCAAATATGACAGCAGTACAATATTTGGCAGAAAAGGTTATAACGGTGCCATTGAGTGGTTGCCATAGAAACAGCTTCGGCAACAAGGTTCTTTGTCTGGAATCGACCGAGGGGTTTATTTCACACTGTGAAAGTGACAGTTCCATTTCAACGCTCTTTGTGAACTTCCATTATTTAGATCACATTCATGGTCGTTTTTCTTCAGAGAAAACTATTCATATCAATAGGAATGTGTTTCATAATACCTGGAATCACCGCGTGGAATAATAAAAGACTGTCTGACAAGTGTTAACATCCCACATCAACTGGGTCCCACACAAATGATACCCAATACCAGTGCCTTTTTTGGTGGAAATTAATTTTGGGCCTTCGATTTCCTCTGTCTCCCATCTTGACA